>AYEL01090587.1:0-83293 GCA_000484575.1 Olivierus martensii
TGCCATTTTGCTTGAATGATGGTTGCAATATTATATCTGTGCTAACTCGTACCAACAGCTAACAGTAAAACACAATGCTGTGCATTTATAAACTGCTTTAATATGATCTACAGTAGGGTTCTCACAGTCAACCTTCTTTTACTCATACTCTAATGTAAAAAGCGGGTTCTAATTTCTTGCTAATATTTCAATTTTACTTGTTAATTATCACATAGGGGTGTGATAAAATTAACTGTTTTATGGTCTGGTTATTTCCATTAAATTTTATTTTCGTGCATGCATCAGTGATGAAATATATTTAATTAATGCTGTTTTTAACCTTTTCAATTCATATTTCTGCTAATACGAATAAACAAAAAAAAATGTAACTAGCGGGAATAGAACTCGGGCCGACTGCATGGCAGTTTGCAGCTTAACCACGCTGCCACGCCAACTTGTCGTTAATTAGTATAACAAACTGGTATACTTTTGTCGTGTCTTTCTTCGAGGTCATTTTTCTCCATAATGGCTAGCCATTGGCCTCTAGCCTTTTACTGTGTTTTAGTACTAGTCAAGAACTCTTACAGAAATAAATTTCGTTTCATTCCGTTTTCCGGCCCTCGCACCCTCTCCTTGTTAGACTTTGCATTGACATCCAAATAAACCATCTACAATTTATTACTTCAAAATGAACAATAACAATATCTAATATATCCTGTTATTAAACTGCATCATTAATTTCACATTCCTCAACTCGTCTTCATGACAACAAGGGGGATTGCCGATCCCCACAATACTATTCAGAAAAATCTAAGTATATACAATATCTTTTTAAATAATCAAATTCATATTTTCAATTTATTGGGTTGTCCGGAAAGTTCGTGCGTTTTTTTTAGTTGTTAATTGGTGGCGCTTAGAGTCTAAAAACGTGCAAGTTATTATTTAGTTTAGTTGTGATTTTGAAAGATGACACTGTAAATGTCATAAAAATTTGTTTTGTCAAAAAAGATCGACAAACTATTGTTAGTTTCGTTTTCGCCATGAGTGTCGATAGAATACATTTGCGCCATGTAATGTTATACGTGAGTTTAAAAAATACTTCCTGCAGTTGATGCAACAAAAAATATATGTGAAGTTTATGGAGATGATGCATCATCTGTACTGTACCTGTCAAAGTTGTTTAAAAAATTTCAAGAAGGAAATTTAAGTCCGGAAGATGAGCCACATTCAGGACGACCTTCGGTCGTCCTTGACACGACATTTCCGCATTTTTTTTTATTTAAATTTGTAAAATGTTTTTTTATATAAAAAAATACTATAACTCATATTAGTGCACTGCTTCTTTCTTAGTAAATAGAATTTAAAAATTTCAGTGCATCAAACAGGAAAAGCAATACTCTCATTAATAACATAAAATAACTTTTATTTAAAGCACTTTAGGCTCTATCGAGCCCTCCTCAGTAATTTACATTCAAATCACTAAACATAGAACTATACAAAGTTTATTCTAAGTTTGAAAATTCTAAAATATAATTCAAAGTTTTTTAAATTTATAAGTTTGTAGCACGTTCGTTCAAGTTTAGATGAATGTCATATAATCACAGTCCCTTCCATACCAATAATTAATATCATTATCTTCTGCGAAATAATAAACAGTTTTTTCTTTTTATCTCGTTCATATTTTTATTTTTAAAAATTTTGTGGTTTTTACTCTTATAACAATGTTTCTACTGAACAAACGTGCTACGAACTTTTATAAATTTAAGAAAGTTTGAAAATTCTAAAATGTAATTCAAACTTAGAACTATACAAAGTTTATTCTATGTTTAGTGATTCGAATATAATTACTGAGGAGGGCTCAGTAGAGCTGAAAGTGCTTTAATAAAACTAATTTTATGTTATTAATGAGAGTATTGCTTTTCCTGCTTGATGTGCTGAAATTTTTAAGTTCTATTTACTAAGAAAAAAGCAGTGTACTAATATGAATTATAGTTATGATGTACATTATTAAGAAAGATAAAAAAAACAGCTCATAGGCAGGAACGTATAATAGAATAAAGGTCTGGTACTAGTTAAACAAAGAGAGAGCGACACACAGATAGAGTATTTAGACATAAACATCAAGATCCAAGCAGGTGAGTATTATTTATCTATTTATAGGAAAGACACCTATGTACCACTCTTTATACGAGCTGAAGCCAAAGAGCCATGGAATTACAAATTGGCCGCCTTTAGGGCCCTCCTCAATAGAACATTTACGCACTGCACGACGGTAGAAGCAAGACAGCAAGAAATTGAATGGGTTACGCAACAAGCAGTTAGGCATGGATACAAGCCGGATACTATTAAGAAACTTTTAAGAAAAATGCATACAATCAGACATGATATGAATGATCAAAAAGATGACAGAAAGACATACTCTATGGACATTAATACTATTTTTTTGAAGTTTAAGAAGAAAATAGAAAGAATCTCGGGCCAAAGGATTGTCTTCAACAGGAATAACACCCTTTTTAACACCTTAAGGAACGACAAGGATAGAATAGATGAAAAATACTACCCAGGTGTTTATAAGATTCCAATTCATGACAATGACTTTAATGTTGACAGTGAATATATAGGCTATACTGCAAGATCACTTAAAAAACGCATTTTAGAACATAAAAAGGACATAACTAATAAGGCCACCACTACGTCATTGGCCCAGCGTGCGCATACGTCGGATATAGAAATCTTTTGGAATGATGCCAAGTTAATAAGAAAAGAACCTGACCCTAATAGAGGAAAAATTGCTGAGACTCTGTCTATATTTGCTAATCGCCGGAAGAAAAGAAATACTGTTAATAAAATAGATCCGACATTAATAAGTAATGCGTGGAGATCGTGTACTAAATATAACGAACATCGATAGTTTTATTATTACAATGTTATACTTTCCTACTTAATTAGGCTTATTGTACATCGCATTAATATTAATATTGTCTATGCCGATTTTTATTCGTTTTATTTATTTATATTTTTGTTAATGTTATTTAATATGTTTATTTAGTATTAACACATGTTGTAAGGTTATTTTGCAATTTTTAAATGTATCTATATAGTTTGTGTTGCTATGGCAATGTTTTTAAACCTGATAGAACAACTGGCGTTCTTTAGAACGATTGTAATATTCGTTATAGTTAAAGTAGCTGAGGAGGATAATTATATCGAAAGCGCTACTACTTGTAATAAAAACTTTATTCTATTATACGTTCCTGCCTATGAGCTGTTTTTTTATCTTTTAGTATAAGATTTGGAGTGTATGGTTTTTTAAGTAATTTTAAGATGTACATTATTTGTTTCCGCATGGAAAACTGTTATGACATTTAGAGTTGCAGAGAATTCCTTTCTTCTTGCACAAGCATCATTTCGAAATGCAACTTTTCTCACAAACACAATGTGTGAATCCTTGTGGTCCGATCGTCGGTTTCCTAGCTGCCATCATCAAAGAAATATCTGTATCTGTTACCTCTTCAGGCATCAGGCACTTTCCCGAAAAACATCAAATTCCGATCTACAAAAGATATTTTTTTCATAATCATATTTTGGGCATTCTCTAAATAGTAACAAATACATAAAAGATACAAAACCTATCTGTAATATAATGTATCCACCTTTCCATCATTAGTTCCGATCTTGTGCAGATCTTCATTTTTTCCAGCACAACTCCGATGATATTTCGAAATTCTGCCTTGGTTTTGTCTATATCTGGGATTGGAATTATGACATTATCTCTTACTTCAACAGGGGGATGGGTGGCATAAGAGATAAATTTCATTTTCTTGGCCTGTTTAGGCATATTTTTGTGAGCTTCTCTCCTGGCTGATATGATGTAAATTCCACTAGATCAGCCTCATGTTCTTCAGCAAGGGTCTCAGATTCATTCTGTTGTGCATTCATCTCGATGACTCTCTGAAGTTTGTCCTCATCTTCAATGTTTTTGAGAACATCTGATGGGAATGCTGAATCACAAGTCCTATTCTTGGGTCTAACCGGAACATGACTCGATAGAGCAACCGTGCTTTTCATTCTAGAATAAAACAGTTTTTCATAAACTGAACAAATCGAAACGCCTTTAACTATCTATCTGCTTTTAACTAGTAAAAATTGTAAATAATTGCTTTGTTTAGCCAATACTAGAATTCACTAAAATGTCTTAGTGAATTCTAGTATTGACTAGTTAATACTAGTATTCACGAACTGGCTTTGTTAAAACTAGTTTCAACTAGGCAAATCGGGTTTTGACGGTAACATATATATCTTAAAAAAGAAATATTTTTCTATTTTATACATAACTAATTTCTCATATGGAGTCAATGTCATGATAGCATTGTTTATTTATGATTATGTATATGATGTATTGTATGTTGATGATATATCATTTATGAAATAAATTTTAAATTCTCATTATCTATCAATTATTTTTCAATAATTATTTTTAATATGTGATTTATAAATAAAAACTCTGCAATGCCAGGTATTACAGCTAGTATAATATATAACTGTATATCTTATTTTTTTTTTATCCTTAAATAGTTTAGTTTGATTGGAATTTTTTTAAACTGACTTTTAACATTTTCATTTTTTAGTTGATTTTGGATCGAATAAGAAAATCTGTTACTGAAGTTGTAGAATCACAGGGTAAATTTTCCAAAGCATTTTTTAATTTTGCTTTGAAATATAAAAAATTTTGGGAGAAGAGAGGATTTAAAACGCCAATTTTAGATAGGTAAATAATAGTAAGCATATTTAATTTAGTATAAATTTTCAATGAAGTAATAACAAAAAAATTTCAGATTATTATTTAAAAAGATAAGAAAATTAATAGGTGGAAAATTGAGAGCATTGGCATGTGGAGGAGCACCATTGTCTCCTGAAACTCATGAATTTATATCAACATGTTTTGGTTCAACAGTCTTACAGGGTTATGGATTAACAGAAACTACAGCAGGAGCTACTGTCATGGATGGTATATATTTTTTCCCCATTTATTATAGTATATTTCAAGTCAACTTTTTGTTATAATAATTTCTGTATTATAATGTATAACATTACAGTTGAGGATAATATTCCTGGAAGAGTAGGAGCACCATTAAGTAGTTGTTATATCAAATTAGTTAATTGGGAAGAAGGTAAAGCTAATAATTTTTTTTATTTTCCTACAGTAAGATTTCAGAATCTAAAATTTTTTTTATTTTTAAGGAAATTATCATGTTACGGATAAGCCAAATCCCAGAGGTGAAATAGTTGTTGGTGGAGATTGTGTTTCTTCAGGTTATTATAAGAATGAAGCAATGACTAAAGAATATTATAGAGAAGAAGATGGAATAAGATGGTTTTATACTGGTGATATTGGAGAAGTACATCCTGATGGTGCTATAAAAATTATTGGTATAAATCTTTTTAAAATTTATCAAATTTTTCATAATATATTTGTGTTGAGAATACCATATTTTGAAATACTCAAGTATAAAAATATAGAAAAGTAAATTTGCAAGGAATAAATTTAAAAATAAATGTACAGCAATACCTTGCATAGTCCGGTTTTAAATAGTCCGGAGTGTAATTGTTAATAAAAAAGTTTTTATTTTACTTTAATTTTTTAGAATAAATACGAAATGTAAGTGTGCTTGTAACTTAATACTTATATATGACTCGAATAGCCAATATTTGATGAGCTAAGACATGCAGGCGGCTGCTCCATGTTGGCAAATTTATCTTAACAATGTGTCTTAAGATAAATTCAATTGGATGCTACAGAGGTATAAAGAACTGAAACAAAAGAAACTTGTGCAGATGTCAATTTTGCGTTTTTTTTGATAAAAATGGTCTGAGTTAAAATTTTTTGTTCATTTATTTACAATAAAAACTTTAATAAAACAAGGTGAATGAATTTAATCATTAATTTTTCATGAACTGCACCTTTTCAAGTAGGTAGTGACTTATGAGCAACCAAAACGATCTTGCCGGCTGACCATCGCCAGAGACTTCTGGTCTCTTGTTGAATTGTTCAGTCCATGGTTCAGTCTTGTGTAGAGTGCTGATTTGCGTTCGGAATGGTGCTGAGCCATCCCTCTTTATCGATTCGTTTTTATGGGCTCTGACCCACTTTCTGCCCCTTTCTACTGTCTATTATAAATCTTTTATAAAGATTTTAACGTTTAATGCATAAAGAAATAATTATTAATGTAAAAATTTATGATTTAAAAAAAAAAACATATGAGCAAATCGAAAATTTCTTGGAACCAATTATAATTTTTCCCATAGATTATGTACCTCGAACAGTTTGGTTTCAATTAGTCCAGTAAGAAAGAGGAACCAATTAACCAGACTATGTGAGGTATTGCTAAAAACTAAGTCAAGCAATTTTATTTCATAACTGTTTTAATTTTAAAACCAATTTTGCATTTAATTCAACATAATTCAACCATGATGCTATTTTTAATGCTTATAGGCAGCACCGGATTAAACAAGATGGAGGCCCTTAGGCAGTGGAAATCTCGGGGCCAAGTCACCTAATAATTTTACAAATATGATTTTATTACACAACGGTTTTAGGAATGTAATTTTATTGCACAAAAAAATAACAAATTATCAACAAATTAAGTCAGCAGAAATTTTAATGGCTCCGGCTCCAGTGAATATGATCAGTTTAGCTCTGGCTCCAGTTCCGGCTCCTCCAAAACTTCCTGACTCCATGGCTCCGGGCTCCAACTCTAGCTCCAGCTCCCCAGCCCTGATTATCCCTATGAAGACAAGAGTCAAAAGTTAACCTTTGTTATTTGAATCAATATATTCTTTATTTTTAGATGAGGTTTCTCATTTTATTAGGACAGGCCTGGCCAATCCAAATTGTTCCACAGCTGCCTTGGGGACCTCCAGATTTTCATGGGCTGCACATTAGATAAAACAATATTTAAAAAATAAAAATAATCAAATATCGTAACAATCTATTTTATTCATGCTTTGTGTAAGTATATATGAACTGCCAATCATAACAATATTAAGTTTGGTGTGCCATGTAGAACTCTTATTTTTGTTAGTGATATAAAAATTATTTCAAGGGCCACATAAAAGAACGTGGAAAGTTGCATGCGATTCAGGCCACAGATTGGCCAGGCCTACATTAGGAAGACTGTGGGAAATATTTATTACACTTGGTCGTCGACTTACAACCAACTACTGTTCTGACTAACAGGTCGTAAGTTGATCTGGTCGTATGTCGGCCATATATTTATTAACAATATTCACGTGCAGCAAATGCTTGAAAGCAACTGAATGTATGTGAGAGAGAGAGAGAGCACTGCTGGCATGTATGGGAGGCCTGTGTTGCCAGATGCTCCCATAGTTATCGTACACACAGTTGTTTGATTTATTATTATTAATTTATTTATTTTTGTGGTCGTAAGTGCGGACAGTTGTTAGTCGCATAGGTCGCAAGTCGACGACCAAGTGTATAGTAATTTTATTCTTATATAAATTTTGTTTCAAAGTTATTTTTATTAATACATTACTTAGAATATGATATAATTTTACAACAAAATAAATATATTCCACAAAATTATTCCAAATATTAAAATTATTAGGAAATTTTAATGACAAATAATAATTCAAAAGATTTATTTAATATTTCTGTACAAATTTGGCAGTAGGTTATATACCAGAATAAATCTCAAGAATATAGAATTTTGATAAATTTAATAAATAAATGCGTTAGTGTTGATGTAATCAACAATTATTTCTAATAATTTTTAAATTAAAAAAAGAAAAAATTTAAAAAAAAAAAGTAATATTTAAAAAATTGATTTTATTATTGCAAACCATAAAAAACATTTAAAAGTGTATCTGAAAAATTTTTTTATCTGTTTCAAACAGACGAGCATTTACAATATTTACAATTCATCGTGTACTGTTTGAGAAGATATCTCAGAATTTGTAACTGCCATATTAATTTCTACATTCACATGAAATTCTGAATTTTTATAAAACTGTGTGAATTCTGGATCAAAATGATTTTTCTGATTTTTACTTTTACTGTTAGTAACAATGTTATCATCTATATCCGTCTTTAGAAAGAAAAATTTCTCTCCAGATTTAGGTCCATTTGCAATGCCTTTGCCATTGGAAGATTCTGCATAATTTACTTGCACATTTGTATGTAATATAGTTAAATATTCATCAACAATTGTCTGGTGAACTTCCACATGGGTAATATCAGTTTCGAAGTCAACCATATCATATTTCCACAGGTTATCACTTTGGTGATCATCTAATTGGATTAAAAGATTTTCAGTTTCTGATACAGTTAATGGGATTTCTAAATAATCTTTTATTATACTTCCACGGTTTCTTCTGAATGTCATTGGTCCATTTGATTGTGGATCTTGTTCATTTTTCTCATTGTTGTAAATGCCAATGTGATTTTCCTCTTCAAAAACTTGTACCTGTGTGAATATTTAACTGTAATCATAGAAAGTAAAAATCTTGTTTTTGTTAAAACCCTACACCCTCAGAATTTTTAGTCACAGAAGTTAGTAATCTGTGTTTTGGCAGTAAATTTAAATTATATACAGAGATCAGACAAATTTTTACATGTCCTTTTTGTACTTTACTTAATGTGTCACACAACCGGTACCCTTGCTGATGTTTGAACAGCCCTGCGCAAACGTTTCCGTCTCCGGGGACGCCAACGCAGGTGAAGCCATTGAAAGAGAAGTAATAATCCTATTGCTATCATTCCTACAAGAGCAAGTAAATTCAAAACATGGAAACGATCTGTAGAATGGGTGCTCACAGTTTGTGAAGTATCCCAGGGAAACTTGACTAACATCGGATCCACGAGACCTCCAGGCTTGAAAGGTAATGGCATGTCTAATCCTACTGAAAGTAATTTCTGGGCTTTATACAAAGAGCTGTAAGATAAAAATTCAATATTTTCTTAAATATGAAAGCATAAGCATTTATTTTAGATAATGTTAATTACATTATAACAGTAAATTTATTATATTACTACTAATATTTTAATAATCATCATTACTATAACATTTCAATAATACAGTTTTTAATGATATCATGAAATCCATACTTTCCATCAGCAAAATTATTTTCAATTTTAAAAATATTATCTTAAGAGAATTACAACAGAGGCATATAATAACCGCAGATAAAAATACAGTAGGTTTCTGGCTTATACGGTTTCGACTTATGTAGTTATAGAAATAGACGGATGCATATCTTTTAATTTTTGTTAAATTTCCATAAAATGATGATGAAAAAATTCATTAAACAAATTTTTTGAAAAAAATAAAATAAAATCACTTATGGCCTTAAATTTTCTTATCTTAAATTTAAAGTATGCAAAGTCGCAATCCAAAACACCTTGCTGTGTCAGTTGACGCGCACTTTTTTATACAAGTAACTTACAGTCCCAAGCTTGGTCTCATTTACATAATATCATGCAACAAATACAAATTTCTTAGTTTACAGAGCAATCAATTCATGTCACCTTCTTTATAAATCAATTATGTACCGAATAAAACATCGATAAGAGAACATTCTTATATTCTCACATAGGATCAGTGATAATTTATTTAGATTAGATGACATCAAAAGCCGAGAGAGTTCATTCAGGAGACGGATTTCCAGTCCGTAACTTGTAACTTCTAACTGATGAGACAGAGAACATGAAGAGTGAGTTAACTCTTCACATTCTCTGTCTCCTGCCAATGTTCATGAGCACATGTAGAAAATGTAAAACATAACATGTTAAATAATAAAGAGCATAATAAAATAATAATAGGATAGGTCAGAGTTAAACTTATTTCATAAGTAGGCTCATAAATTTCATTTGACTATTCCATTTGCTAATGTGCTTATTCACATATATTGAATTTAAGCATTGTTGGACTTATGTGGCTTTTGATTTATGCAGAATTTTTTTTGGAAAAATTATCTGCATAGGTCAGGGACTTACTGTAACAGATAGTGATTAAAGATAAATCATATCAAGTAAATGCTAGAATACAATTATGATATGAAGAATTGTCCCAATCTATCCTAATTAATTTTATTCTTATTTTCAATTTTACTATTTTTGGTATTAAATTTATTTTAAGAATTAAATTATTTTTCATTCCTTTAGATTTAAGAATTATGAACTGTGTTATGAACTGGAACTATCATCTTTCTGACAAAATCAATTGTCTAATGATGTCATCTTACCTAAGTAATGAATGATATCACTGAATTGAATGAAGATCTCATAAATTGAGTTAAAGAATAATCGCCTTTCAATGATTTCTCAATATAAAATAATTTGTAAAAAAGATAGCACAGATTGGTTCTGTATCAATAAACTAGAAATAAAACTATTGCTCAGCCAATGATATAAGTAAGCTGATACATGGGACTTGTAAAAGTGTTATTTTGTCTATTGAGAAATATTTGAAGTGAAGTAGAAAACAGAGTTGAGATTAGAATTGTGTGCTGTATTAGTCACCTTTAACTCTCTTATGCTATTGGCTATACTTGACGACAGCAGTGGAAGTCATTATTGAGTGTTTGGGTGGTGTGTTACCAAGTTTTATGATGGCATTAATTCACACAGGACAATCTATCGCTATATAAAAGTTAACAGTGTTTATTTTTATGTAATTGTGCCTCTGGGTTTCCAGTTCTCAGTCTTGAATAAATATTTCAATGTAATTTGCCTTGTTTCATGGCTAATCATGCAGCCTTTTGAGAATGACTTAAAATTACAACTCTCTGCCATTCTAGAACAATTAGAATCAATTGGAATGCACAGAACATCACTGTGCATCTGATCATCATATATATTATAGTCATGTAGATAACTTACTACATGTTAATATCATAATTTTATTCGAAGCTTATAACTTATTTGCCAAAATTGTCATTATGTTATGGCAATTTATTGTAATGTCGTGAATAATTTAATGAACTATATCATCGGCATAAATGAATTTCATTCTCCATAGACTCAATACTGACTTCTAATGCTGTCATCAAGTATAGTGATTTTTCTTAGTATCAGAGGTGAAGGTAGTTAACTAATTTATTCTTTAAGATCATTTATTGTTGAAAATAAAACATATAACACCTACTGTATTTGTGTTTGATAAATTATTTTATATTATTTAACTTTACTTGTTTACTGTGATTTTATTTATTAATAAAATTTAGCTTCCACTCGTAATTGTTCAATTATTAGCCATAAGTAAATTAACTTCATTTTGTAATTTAATTCTAAAACTTTTTGTTATTTCTTTAAACAACGGTGATGAAATGCCAGTTGTTTGTCTTGTATAACATTGGAGTTTTACTTATTTCCGAGAGTTAGATTTTGTAAGGCTGGACTCTGGAATTTTACAGTCATATTATTAGTTATTGTTAGTTTTGAATAATTGCTACTTTGCAATGTGAATGAAGTTCAGCACATGACCACTGGTTAGATTCTACAAATAACATGATAAACTATATCATTATTTTCATTTAAGCTTATAAGATTACTCTTTAAAGATGGAAATTAAGGATTGATGATTCAATCATCAATCATTTATTTCTATCTTTAAAGAGAAAAATATAATTTAATCAATATTACATAAAATATAAATTATATAAAGTAATCTACCTTGGTGCAGATTTATTCAGTGGGTAAGGTGTAGCCCATTTCAATTTTACACAAACAGGTAGTGGACGGGTTTGACCTGTTCCCATACGATTTTCTAATACTTTAGAATATCGATATAAATGATTGCCTACATGAAAAACGATGATTATGAAAATATTACATTAGCAAAAATTTTATATTTATAATATAAATATAAAAAATTAAATAAATGAATTTTAAACATTATCTTAAAATAACTAATATAAATTATTTTTATTCTAATAAAAAAATGATTAAGTACAAATGTTCAAATTATACATATAATTCATTCATAAGTTTTGTTCATAACTTGAAATCTATTCTTACAATGAGCATGGAGATAACAAACAAATTGTATATAGCAATTTCTCAACTTACACAAATAATGAAAAGGTTTTATGTAATTCGAATTTTGCATAACTTGGAAAAAATTTTTTAATAAAAATTCTAAATTAAAAACTACCAGGGCTAGGTGATTGTACAAGAGTCATTTTTTGGAAAATGACTCTCGTAAGAATTATTTTGTCATAATCTGATAATTTATTGTAACTCAAAATCCTTGTTTTTATAATGAAAATAATATCTTAAACTATTTTTCAACATAATCCCCATTGACATCCAAGTATTTTTGAGATCAGGATATGAACTTGACAATCCCTTCATTGAAGAACTCTGCCACCTGTTCTTTGAACCAGTCAATAACAATTTGGTGAATGTTGTCATCGATCTACATGTGTTTTCCGTTCAAAAATTCTTTTAATTTCAGGAAGAGATAAAAGTCCAATGGTACCAGATCCAGACTATACAAAGGATGATCCAATACATCCTATTGTCCTAAACATAACACATCATTACCCTAAACATTAGGTTTTTGTAACTATTCTGTCATTTTTTGATCAACTTGAGGACACATGTTATTACTGACAATTTCGTAGACAACAGAACAAGAAACATAGGTAAAGTCAAATGTTTAGGGTAATGGTGTGTTGTGTTAAGGATAATATTTAGAGTATTAGAGTAAGCTCATCAATATTAATGTACTTCGTATATATTTTCATTTCTTAACAATAATTAATTAATTAGATTTCTGCACATATTCAAGCAAAAAATCACATTTAATACTTGCTAAAGATCCTTCGGCTTAATAAAGCCATCGTCAATAACTACAAGCTTAGAATATATTGAATAGAACAATATTAAGCTTATCAATTGTGAATCTCTTTTTTTGTCAAATGTGTACATTAATAACAGTTTTCAATTTTTCAATGATGACAGATGATCATCCAGATCTTGCATCATCATGTGCATTTGTTCTCCCTTCATTGAATTCATTTCACACATTTGCCTCATTCACCTATCTTCTCCATATTCTTCTACTAATTGTTGATGAATTTCAATTGGGTGATTTTTTTTTTTGAATTTAAAAAACAAATCATTGATTGCACTTCACAATCGATGGGACTGAAAATTAACATGGTTAATGAAATGCTACTCAAAAATAACGTCTGAGGCAACTCAAGAGCTCATAGCTAACTGACAATAGACAAGTTAAGACACATTCCTGACCAAAGTATCATCTTGTGTTATCAATATAATATATGCAAATGATTCTGACTTAAAAAAAATGACTATATAGCACCATTACATGTGTAGATATGAGAAATTATAATTTATACATCACTTTGATTGAAAGGGAGACAATGCCATTTAAAATGATACTGCACCAATATATGATATTTAAAAATAACAAACAATATATATCATAAAGTACATGTTTGCCCTTATAACTAGGGTTCACAACAGAAGTCAAATCTTAACACCACTATTTCAATATATAGATAATACTCGACTTACTGTCATAAGTCAGAATGGTCAAAAATGCCAAAAATTTATGGATGTCTCACTTCTAATATTCACTAGAATACTATATATTATCGTAATAATCATAAAGAACACAAAACTAGAAGAATCAGACACAAAAAATAATGCTTTCCACATTTCTTATCATTGGGTCAGGGACTAAAATTCATTTAATTATATTGACCAATCACAGAATTAATGAATTTTGTCACTGTTGTAAATTGAGAATTACTTGTATTTTTAATTTATGAAACTGGGATATGAGAATTAATATCAGTATTCTAAAAACAAACATTTTTTTCAATAAATTTGATCATAATTATATGTGATATTTTAAATCAAACTTTTATTGCAAATAATAAATATAGTATTCTGATAAAAAAAAAAATTCTAAAAACAAAAATATATACATATCGATACCTAAATTTTAGTTATGATTAAGCAGATTGGAAGTTACATGACAAATTCAGTTTTTTGTTGTATTGCATAAAATAATCCCTTAGTTCCAAATTTAGTAATACAATACAGATATCCCTCACTTTATGAAAATTGAGTTTTCCTATGAAACCTTTTTGCAAGCTGAAAATGACAAAGCAAAGAAGCAATTACCATTAATTTATATGGGAAAAATTTTTGAGCATTCCTAGATCCAAAAAATAACCTATCAAATCATGCTAAGTAATACATAAAACCTAAAATAATATTAACATATAATAAAAGCAGGAATGATATGATAAATATATAACATATAAAGTAGAAATAATGAATGTATACTGCTTCTTATCTCACTTATGTTTTCAGTTAAGTATTGTTTATGTTTCCATAGTACACATGGGATATACTACAGGAATAACTCGATTATTGCGGTTAATGTTTCCACGAAAAATACCGCAATAATCAAATCCGCGATAATCGGGATAAATAATACGTAAAAACTGGATGATCATTGTCAAGGATTTTTCAAATCTATTAATTAAATTTTATATATGAGGTAAAAAAGAAATGTGTTAAATGTGTTAATCTTCTAAGTTGCACTCTACATTTCTTCATGATGGCTGTAACCTTGATATCATTCTTGTTTCTTTTAGCATTCATTGTAGGGGTAAATAAGGAGAAATAAATATCCACATATACTTCAAGTAGAAATGAATAGTTACTGGTGGATGGTGAGCAGGCACAATTGGATAAAAACAAAGCGCTACTTGGAGAGTGGTGATTCGAACTAAATGTAATTCTGGTTGCATATGTAGTGGGCTACATCTCGCAGCCATGATAATTCAAATTTGGAGCACAATAATTTGAATTTTGGTATCAAATTATAAACTGCAAAAAATCAGAAATCACAATAATCGAAACCACGATAATCGAGGTATTCCTGTATATCTAGCAGCAATGACTTAGAAACCATCACAGATTGGTCAATACTCATAATGAGGTTACCCAGAAGGTGAAAAGATGGGGTTCAATGGCCCAAAATGGACCTCTACTGAAAAAATGAAAAAATAGAATATAGAATTGAACCTGGATCTTCAGGATAATAAGCTATTGCATTACCATGTGGCCACCTGCCTGACTTCTTTTTTCATAAAAGTGAAAATTCTCTTCAGATTTCTTTCAATTAACAAAAACAGGTACTAATATAGATCTTTTGTAAAAGTGAAATGGCACTAAATGAACTTTCATAAAGTGGAGGATATCTGTATATGATTTATTGATAATCTTTGTTTACTTAACATATATCTTGAATACAATAGATTACCTTATAAACTATGAAGAGACTTATATAAAAAAAAGAAACTTTCAATCATCACAATACATTTAAAAACTATTGGTTTCAACTTTTTGCTGCTCTGCAAAAAAGATTTGCTGTATTTAGCTGATTTGATTTTATTTTTGGTAATACATATCACCACTTCCACTTAGGTAGAGTAATAAATGGCAGGGTAAGAACAAGCTCTTTCACAGGTTGCCCACCCTTACAGAGTTCACTGGATTGTGGAGGACAGAGATTGACAAGCCAGGTTCAGACCCTATGATAAATATTCCCAACGGGCAGGGCCTTTGAATCAAACTTGGGTCCTTCAGATTGGAAAGTCAAAGTGTTTCCAGATGGACAATCCAGTCAACTAACTGATTTGATTGGAAGATGTATATGAATCATCATCTAATCAAATCTATAGCACCATCTGATGGACATAACTAAAATTCTAAATAAAAATTGAAATTAAAATTGAATTATAAGTGGAAAATGCATAAATTTAAGGAATATATTTATAATTTATCCTATAAATTTAAGTGCATAAATATTTTTGGGAATACAACTTCCAATCCTTTTAACTTACAACCTTCATGATTCAAACTGAATTGTCATAAGTTGAAGATTACTTGTATTAAATTAAAATTAAATACTAAATTTGTGTTATACAAATTTAGTATTTAATTTTTATGATTTTGACATAAAAATCAAAAGAAGAAAAATAAAGTTGACTAAAAAAAATAAAAAGGTTTAAAAATAGCTAAATATTTTTTGAAAAACATTTGATCTTTTATTGCAATTGGCAGTAATATAGTGATGTTTTTGATTATTTTTCAAGTCCTATTATTTCAAATTCAAACATTCAACTACATCAGTAGTGAGAGAGGAAGATTGGCAATAAATGGTTAAAAAGTAAAAATAGATGCAATGATATATATAATATTAATTATAATAATTGCATGTTATTACATTTTTAATGTATGAATTAAAATAAATATTTGATATAAAATAGAAATTTGTAAACTTTTGATCTAACCACAGAAAATATTAAGCAAACATTTTAAGCAGGAATAGATTGAAATATTTTTATTTATCTTTATTTTCAAAAAATATATACAGACAATCCCAATTTACATAGATCCATAGTTACATAAAGATTCTCTTACATAAAAATATAATGATTCTAACAGAAATATGATTATTTTTCTTCTAAATGCATCATTTATCATATGCACGTGTGTTTTATGGGCTTATTAAGTTAGTTTTAGTTAATGACTGGACTCAGACTTGGACATCTCTCAAAAAGTTGAAGATAAAGAATTGAAAATTGAATCCAGATTCTCCAGATCCTGAATTCCATTTTCAACCCTTATGCAGATACCTTGTTTAATATATATTAAACAATATCAGCATCTGTATTGTTTAATATTTATTGTGATATTATTAGTAAGTGACTGCTTTATCATGCAATTTATGTGATTATTCTTTAACATAACTAATTTTAATGTTAAGCATTTGTGGCATAGTATAGGATACTATTTTAATGCAGTATAGAATATGCTCCAATATACATAAATTTTGACTTACATATGGTTTCACAGAACAATCCATTTACCTAAGTAGGGATTTCCTGTATGTATACTTTTAAATGAACTTACATTGTTATAGTGAAAAATTTGAATGTAATACCTTGTATCTATTCCAAAATATGGCTTTAATTTTACTTTATTATACTATGTCAGAATATAACTATTTATATGCCATCTGTAAATTGCACTTGATGTACACCATCCAAATAGAGATGATGTACATCAAGTGCAAGTGCAGAATAGGAACAGGTATGTTTAAATGCACTTGAGGACAACCATAAAAGGCTGAAACATTACTGATAATTACTTGATTATTATTAGTTAATAATAAATTGTGTATTCCTGCATACAGTGCTTGTTTAATATTTCTTGTGGTATTATTAGAAGCAAAATATTAAATGATTATGGTTCTTTTAATCAATTAAACTTAATTAAATTAAATATATTCAAAAATATATTACCATCCATTCGTTTAGGCAATTCTTTAAAAGACAGGATATTTTCTGATTTTAAGTCCTTAAATATTGGAGGCATATGATCTGTAGTTGCATATTGCAACAGTGCTTCAAGTAACCAAAAACATTCTGCAAATACACAAAATTTTAAAATACTGAAAATACAATAAATCATTTTATTTTCTTTCTTTCTTTCCTCTGCTTTTAAATGTCTTTTTAATTTAAAACATTAATTTTTCCTTTTGATACCAACAAGTGATGAAGCAACAACAACAGAATTCAATTATCCACAAATTTACTATATAAACAAAATATTAATTTAGCAGATTCCATTTCGAACTAAAATAAAATAATCTATAATATTAGAAAAATAATTTGTTTGATATTTTAAATTGCTTAAACTCTTCTACCAGTGCTAAATTAACATAGTAGAGTTCCAATTTACCAAGACTTGCTTAACTGAGGTACCATGTTATCTGAGGATGAATTGTCAAAAAGTTGTGTATACTTTATCATCAAAAACAAGAATGCATAGTTCAATACAGAATATTAAGAAGCAGTGCTAATGAATGTAAGTAAACATTTTTCTTGTCTGTAACTTTTAATTTTCGTACAAAGTACTATTTTTTTTAAATTATTATAATAAAATTAAAAGTGTTTTATTTTATAATTTAAAAGTTATTATATTCAGTAAGTAGTTCTAACTTGAAACTAGTGTGTGCATCAACATTATTAATGTATTCAAATTCAATTATTTAATAATAATTTTCCAAATCTTCCACATTTTGATTATTCAAAGTTCCCTTGGTCCACAATACTTCAGATAATTGAAACTCTATTGTGTGAGAGACAGAGAAAAAAAAAATTTTAAAAATGCATTACAAAAAATAATAGCAGTTTTTATGATTGTTTTCTATTCTGTATTTTTAAATATTTATCTTATTATTATGTCATTTTTTAATACAGATCTAGCTTATGTAAATAATTAGTACTAAGGATTTTTATATAAATCAAAAAACAATGAAACTAATACTTGCCAAATTTTATCTCTTGATACGTTTAATGGAAATTTTAATCATTTGAAATAATTTATAGTAATTTTAGTGCTATCTTATAATTAAAATATTTATTAATGATTAAATCAACGGGTGGCACTATCTAAGAAATAAAATTTGGCAAGTATTAGGTTCATTTAAATTTCCTTGAAGTTTGGTTTATAAAGTTCAAAAACAATTTTCTGAAGCTTCTTTTTCTCTAATATTTTATATTACAATCAGAGGTTACTAGATAGTTACTCTACCCATTGTAGGCTTTTCCAGAACCTATCACAGACTATCCATATTTATAATGGAACTGCCTGAAAGTGAAGGAGGAGGATTGATGAACATACATGAATTCCTTCTGAAAAAGTCAAAGGTTTAAACCTAGAATTTCATCTCAGATCTTAGTTTGAAAATTTTTCCATTCCAGATAATGATTTTTTACATAAACATCAGTATTTTTGCTAATTCAGGTAGTTCCTGATTTTATGAGTTAATACATTCCTGAAGTACACTCATAAAGTAAGAACTCTCAAACCAGGTATTTATTTTCTATAGTCATAATGTTAAAAACAGGTTATGTTCTCAACAATAAAATTTGGCCATAATAATGTTAACTAAAGGTCAATAAAACAATAGTTAATGAACAAACAATGATTTATCTATCTAAATAAACAAAAATATAGCCTTTAAAATAGCAAATTATAATACGAGATTATAAAATTGATAAAAATGTAATTTTTAACATACGTTTGAAAATATTGGGTGTCACCTCCACGATGGTGTCATCCAGGTGCGGACTGCACCCACCGCACCGCCTAGTGACGTCATTGCATTTTAATATATCGATATTCTACTCGTTTATTCACTATTCTTTCTCACCATTTTGCCAAAACTGTTTGTAATCTAAAGTTTGAATGTACAGTATATGCAAAAGGTTTGAATGTATATGCAAAAAGTTTAACCACTTAATGCCTGAATTTTGATATTAAGTTTAAAAAATATTGAAAAACTGGCATATTGGACTTTTTTGACGCTTTTGTAATGGGAGTTGACCCTGCTTGACAGCTTTCAATTTTTCCATTGCTAAGCAATTCTCTGTATGTAAAAATATAATTTTAACATTTATTTTAATTTAATGATGCAGAATGTTTATAAGAATTTGATCAGAAATATCTGGATCGCATCTTCATCGAATATAGGGATCCCCAATGTTTGAATTCTTATTATTACATTTTTGTATTGAACACCGCAATTGTTTATAAAAATCCAAAGTTTATCAGAAGGATCCAGGCACGAATTGTTGAATTCTATCCTCCACCTGATTGACCTATCAAGAGTTTGGACGGCCATAATGGTCACTGGAATATCTCGCAGTTTAGTATCCACCGAGTGAAAAACGCTATTAAACCGCGCAAGGAAATAAATGTTTCTTACATATTTAATTTCGAAATCATACATCATCATAACAAGTTTGAATATTTTTTATTTAAAATAATTTTATTCAAAATTTTACGATTTTCCGTGAAAAAATAATGTATTGATAATTAATTAAAAAATTTAAATTCCACATATACATATGAAACATGAATGATTTTTAAATTTTGTAAACTGTTTTTAAATCGAACTGAAAATACTGAGTACTATTCTTTAATCTTTGCACTGTTGACAAAATATTTTATTTTCTTTCGCGTGATCCAATAGATGGTCTTTCATATCTGTTGCAGTATAGCCTTCTTTTCCACACAATTTGCATTTGTAATGATACATTGATTTATTTTTATCGTAGACTTTTTTCATTTGAAATACTTTCATCCAGTTTTTGAATATATAGGAGATGCTATTATACATTCCATTGCATTTTCCACATTGAATTAATTTGCCTTCCTCTTGATCTTTATTTGCTTCAGAATCGAGTTTCAAATGATCGAAATTCTTTGAATGACATTCTGAACAATATATATATGGTGAGGTTAAATGCTCTTCAATATGAATCTCTGCTTTCTTCTGATTATCTCCTATTATTTGACTGCAAATACAACATATATAGGAATTCTTCCAATGACCATTCGATCCGAATTTTGAGAATTTTCCGAAAAGTTCGTCTCCCGAAGCAAGAAATGTTTTGCAATGTTTGCAATAAACGAATGGAAGAGTTGGAAAAGACGTAGTTACCTTAATAGTTTCTTTCTCAATAACACTGGTTTTGGAGCCAATATTTGATAGTTGAACTTTTTTCTTTTCATTTGGAATATCCATCACATTCGGATTTGTCGATTTACAAGTAGAACAGAACAATTCTTTATTAGTGATATGATCTAAAATATGTTCTTCCATAATCTGTTCCGATTTATTGACGTGCTTGCAAATATTACACACGTATCGGTATTTGTTCCATCCAAACTTTTTTTCTTTTTTTGCATTATTACTTAATGCATTTGCCATTTCTGTATTTATCTGGGAAAATTTCCCATCACACAGTCCACACTGAAGTGGCATACCTAATGTTTCGTAATTATTTTTAATTATTTCTATTAAATGCAGTGGGAATGGTTTGGCTATTACAATGATCGGCAACGAGATATATGGTTCATCAGAATATATAATTCGGAAAACGGAAACTCCACAATATTGATATGCTAAAAAGTATCCATTTTGGATATCCTCATAAGTTATATTTTTGGCAATAAAATTGAAAACTTCCAGAAAGGAAGGTATGGTTTCTAATGATTCATTTATGGCAACTTGTCGAGATGAAGTAGGAATATTTTGAATTGGATCTGAATTGAAAATTATATATATAATAATTATTTATTATTTAACTTAATCTATATAAACTGAATATTTTTAAATATGTTTTCAATTTATATGTTATAATTTGATTAATAAAAAAATTAAACGTAGTAATCGTATAATATATATACAGTAGTCATTTTTTTTTTGTATAGTGTTTATATAACACTATTTTGATTCATGTAAAACATTATAGTATATCTTTAATGATATTAAGATTAACATTGTTATTACAGAACTCATTGTAGTATATATATTAAATTATATATGTCGCATTAATAATTGCATATTTTGCTTATATAATATAAAAATAAGTTTAAAGTTAATAATAATCTGAGTAATTAAAAAAATTATAAGTCTACATTAAAAAAGATATATTAGATACGACAATTACCTGCTGTTTTTATATCTTCATTCATGTTTATTTCATTCAAAACTGAAGAAATTCTTATGTAAATAAAAATGTTTCTGTAAGTATAAACTCAATAAGCGCGTTATTGTTATTCAACTTATAATAATTGAATTCAATATGAAATTACCAATAATAATAACTGTATACATGTAATAATGTGGTTTCATAGTCAGGATTTTCCTGGATACTTGTTACGAAAAAGCAGTGGCGTACTCAGAATCGTTGGTACCTGGAGCGGCATTTTTTCGATCCCCTCTCCACCTCCAAAAAAACACATCTATTTTAACTTTCAACCTACATTTTATTTTACATTCTTTAACGGCACTTAAACATTTACGAAATGTTCAACAACATTCGCGTTTTGATTCGAATTATCTATCGACACATTGTATATGATGTCGTATTTAGTAGTCAAATTTAAAAAAAAAATTATTATTGGTACTTACGTATTAACGCCACCGCAGCTGTGTGTACAACAAGATTGCTCTTTATTGGCGCATTGTACACACAGCTGCGGTGGCGTTAATACGTAAGTACCAAATTATTTAACGAATATCATTCTTATTAAATAATTTTTAAGAATTGAAATGATACAAAAATTTTTATACAAATATCTGGTGAATAGTAATGATATTCCATGCTCTTGGTCCCTCGCTCAACTTGATGCCCGGGATGGATCATTCCTGTTCCTCTCGCCTTCCTCTGGATACGCCATTGCAGTGAAGCTTCGATTATCTGATTTAGAGAGTAGATCGAATAAATGAGAGCGCAGGAGTGCACAATATATTGCAGTGCCCTGTGCAAAATTTATATTGATTAATTAATAGGCTCTTTATACGTCGTAGGAATTAAGAATCTACAAGCCTATTTTATTTACGGCACCTTTCACTGCTGACATCTTTACTTTGCACGTATGGGAAATCTCCGAGAGAATAGCTAGATTAATTAAAGTAGATATTTTTCCGATATTTTTGATGCATCCATATGAAAGATCGATTTTTTCCTTATTTTTCATAAAGAAATTTTTTACGTTTTCTTTATTTTTAGCGGTAATGACTTAGTGATAATAGTATATTATCCAATTAAATATTTGTTAAAATTTTGCACCTAAAAAAGAATTTAAAAAAATTTTTTCGGGTGGTTTAATTCAAGAAATAAGCTGTGTAAGAATTATACTAGCTGGATTACCTGGCGGTGTAATGTCAAATCACAGTATAGTTCATATATAGAATCGAATATTGACTTCTGAAATACAACAAAATCTAAACTAGCTTATAGGACCTTAAATAAGCTAGTTTAGATTTTGTTGTATTTAAATAAGGACCTAGTTGTCACTTTTATCTAGACTTCTGAAATTTTCAGATGCATGCTATGCTGTAAAATAAGTAACAAACCATACTTCATTACAATTATTTAAAATTCTAATATAGTTTGAATTTCAACTTTATTTTTGAATTAACTATTACAAATATTGTTTTATATATTGTAAAATTAAATCTACCGAAATTTGAAAAAACGATTTTATGAAAAAATGAATCACAAAAATAAATATCTTAACTGTGATTACACATAAACAAAGAAAATATTAAAATTTTAAATTACTGTAGAAGATTCACTTCATATTTCTTACTCTTTAAAGGACCATAAACTCTGTGGCAACTATAAATATTTTCAGAAAACAATTTATGTCTTCTTTATTCTTCAGCCAGACTTTGGCATCCTTTACACTTCCTTTCAGGATTTTTCTTTGAAACAAGCCAGTTTTCTGCATAATTCAATAAAGTAGATTAAACATATCCTTAAATCGTATGTTTAAGGAATATTTTTTTATAGTCTGCTTTATTGGATTATAGTCATTGTTAAAATTTTTGAACTGATAAACAGTTTAAAAAAGAACTAATCAATAGTTAAAAAAGAACTATTTTCCTAAGGTGTTCTCTATTTTATAATGATTACAGGATTAAAATATAGTGCATATCATCAAAATCACTTTTAATAGCATAATCTCTATGCTGAATGTTATAAAAATCCATCAAATGATATAAGTATCTTGTATTTTCTATAAGTAGTATCGCACTTATAGAAAAACTAAAATTAAAACACAGTAGAAAATTAACAAATACTATATGCTGTAATTATCAAAAATAAATTTCATTTTAATGGTATAAAATGCTAACATAAAATTTATTATTAGTATTAATACTATATTTAGAAAAGTTAAAAATTTTTTATCATATTTTATTTAGTATTACTATATGACTTTCAACAGGAAAAATATATAAAGTAAATTATTACATAATTATAATGGTAAAATTAAAACATTATATAGCCTATAAGGCAGAAGATATAACTATCATAATATAATAAATGTGTATAATTTATATCATATTACTATAGCTTTTTTTGCCATTGGATGGCACTATTTCTAAAGTTATGGGTCACTAAGCATCAAAACAAATTCAGACATTGTCATAGGCAGTTCACACCCATGGACATATTACTGAATTTGGAAGATGAAATTTATTAAATTATTGTAATGAATGTCATTTAATGATATTTAGCAATTACAATAACTAATGTATTCTTGTTGATAGAAATATCAAATTACTATTACTATCTTAAGGAAATATGAACATAATTGTATATAAAATTAAAATGAATTATTTCCTTATGTTAATTTGATTAATTCAAGAAATATATGAAAATGTTAATGAAAAGTTTATTTGAACAAACATAGAAACAGCAAAGTTGAAATTAATATTTTATTTAATAAAAGGCACTTTCAAAAATTTCATTTAATAATATCTCTTATAATAAAAGTTTATATACAGAACAATTAATATTGACAAGTCACAATTAAATGAAACATAAATATTAAACACAGTTTAGACTTGAATTTTAAATTAGATATATTTCTCATAATTTATAAATATTCACAAATATTTATATACAAACAATTTCTTTTTTTCTTTACAATAATGTTCCAACATCTTAGAAAATAAATTTATTATGTATGTGTACATGCCATGTGATCATACTGGCCAGTAAGTGCGCGGCATTCATACAGAGCACAACAGTTCGGATATTTACTAGTAGGAGTCTAGCGAGAACGGGTTTTGACTAAATAATTCAGTAAATACTCGATATTAGCTTTTAAGTCTGCATTTTATTAAACACATTAGTGATATCTAGATGTTACTAGCAAAAACCCGAAGTTACTAATGCACATGGAGACTTTGCGTATTTACTGGTGATTTCGGGTGTTTACGGTAACATATATATATGAGACCTGATTTTATGAACAAAAAATTTAAGTAAAAAGAAAAAAAATAACTCTCTATGATATAGTTTCTGGAATTTTTCAGTTTCAATCAGGCATTAAAATATTCATAACTTTATTAAAATTTTTAACATTTAAATAAATTGCAACATTTTTGTTGTTTTTAAAAATTTCTACTTGAAATTTTCAGGATATGATTCTTATTCTATCTCTGCATTCTCTGATAATGTATACAAATTTTCAGATTTTGGTAAATTTGATTTTATTTTAAAACTATATACTTTCATAATGTATACTTGGTTTTCTTTATATAAAATCTTTAAAAATAATATTATCTAGTTGACATTTTCAGGATATGATCCTTGTATTATAGTTTGTAGGATTCTATATGCAAATACCAAATTTCATCTGGTAAAAAAATTTAACCTTATACGCTCCTCTCATACCCTCCAAGAAATATGAAATATGATACCTAATATTCGATATTTTGCCATAACTTTTTTACTTTTTAATTTTTTGGCAGGAAACAATTGGATTTTGTTGTCCATATACTGTGTCCTGTGGCAAGAAAAAATTGGATTTTGTTGTCCATATATTGTGTCCTGATATCGTTTTAATTTTGATTAAGGACCAAAAGAAAAATACGAAAGCAATTAGGCCTAATTAGCTTATGTAAACAATATGTAATTTTTAAATTATTCATGATTTTGGCATTGGATAAAAAAAATGTTGATATATTTGCATTCCTGATGATATTCCACATCTAATAATACCAAATACCTCATAATTCTAAAAAATTTTTTTGATAAACGAAGACAATTTATGACTGAAACATCGCAGATGGTAATTTGATATCTTGTGTAAACAAACAATCGTATTATCCCTCTCGCGGATGAAATACTGTATTCTACTACACAAATGTTTAAAATAATTGTTTATTAGCTATTTTTTTTCCTATTTTCTTAAAATATTGTCAGATATTTTATTTTATAAGAAGTATTAGTACGTATGAGAATGTCGACTTTGTGTTCAAAAATTTATTTTTTTAATATAAATATTGCTCGATTTCTATACGTAGCTACCATCCTGCCATCTGTATGCCAGATTTAGCACTGATTTTTGATAAAACTAATTTATTGAATTTTGTGTGTGAAAAAGCACTAAAATCGTTTTATTTACAAGGGGCCAAACTTTCCCAAATTTTAATTTATTGGTTCAAGATATCTGTAAAACAGAAGTAAGGATAAAATCTGAAGGAAATGTGGAACATGATAGAGCAAGTTATGATATCTGTAAAAAAAAAGTAAGGATAAAATCTGAAGGAAATGTGGAACATGATAGAGCAAGTCAGACAAATTTGGACAATCAATTCTTGAATTTTTGGTGGTCGAAAGATCACAATTATATTAATTAATTTGGATTAGGTTCGAATTAAAGGGTTAATTAAAAATTTAGTCAAATTTTTGAGTAATACAACAGAAATATGAAAAATATAATAGAATTTGAGATTTTAACCTTTTTTTCTCGATTTAACCAAAAATAACGAAATTATTAGGCTTTAAATTTTGTCTAAGCAGCTGAGTTAAAGGAGCGCAAGAGGAAGTGCGCATGTCTAAGAAGCCAAGTCGGTGGAGTAGAATAGGTTAATTCTGTTCACTTAATTTTTTTATAAAAGGAAAACAATTTCTTATTTTAATTAAAAAATTTATATTATTAGAAAATATCTTTTTTTAATTAATTTCTGCTTAAAAACACATTCAAATAAGGAAAATGTCAATTTTCCTTATTTGAATGTGTTGTGTTGAATTGCAGCATGAGTCACATATCTCATCTAATAAACTTTTGTTTTATTGTATTTTTGTTCTGTTTAGTATTCTTGACTAATGTTTGCTAAATAAAATGACAGAAGGGTTTTATAAATGTCAGGCAATAATTTATGGTTAAGAATGATTGTTGTGTATTGATGATATATGATGTATAAATTCATTTGTCTGATATGTTATTTATATTTCAGAACTTGATTTTTATTTATTGATTTATAGAATATACTTTTTAATACTATGATTCTTTTATTTATGATGCATTGTATTTATTGAAAAAATAGTATTTATGATGATTATTTTAATTAGGCAGTAAATCGATATGATGAAGATGAAAGAGCAGATTGTCCTTGGTGGAAATGTAAAAAATGGGCTATGCATATATTGACCAGAGTATTTGAGAGGTAAAATATCAACATGAAAATCTTTATAATTTTAAAATATATTTTTTTTTATGTACTTCCTTTCAATAATTCATAAATAGCCATTTGAAAATATAAAACAATTGAATTTAGAATAAGGTAAGTCTGTATATAGTTGTCTTTGTCATTGTGTATTTAGTTATGTGAATTGGCTATAATATGATTGCTGTATAGGTAAACAATGTTTTATAAAATGCAAAATTTCATATAACACATCTTGGTTTTTACCCAATATTTTAAGCTTCTCAGTATAGTACTGGAAAAATCAAAATTTGTGCTTAACAATCTGCAAATAGAAAACATATCAATTGACTAATATGCTTTGTTCTGAAGTAATTCTGCAATTTTCATTCTTTTTTGCAAATTTTTCTATGTTAGGCATAAATAGGAAAAACCAATTGACATAAATATTTACAGAAAACATTTTGTTGATAAATTGTTGGTGGAAAACATAAAAGAAAGGATATAATGTTTGAAGAGAAGCTAGCTTTTAAATGTGTTGAAAGGATGTAATATTGATCTGCAACAGGAACTCAATATGCACTATTATAGACAATGCTAAAAATATTAAACAAGTTTTATTGCATATAACAAATCTGAATGCTAGCAAATCTATGAGATTAGGACCAAAGAATATTGAGGGGATAGAGTGGTTTCTAATTATCTGAATAGAAGATCAAATAAAAAAGCAATCTGGGACAAACTTTCTTAACATAAAATGAGAATTCTTAGCAACAAATTTCATCAAATAATAATATAGTTTATTAAATTACAATAAAAATTTCAGAAAAGATAAAATTATCCCACCAGACAAATATTATTTATTTATAAAAAATCAAGAATATCTGTTATCACAAATTTGTCAGTCAGACGTTAGCTGAAATTAACACAGAAACACAATTATATTGTTCTGAGGTCAAAAGTGTTAATAAACATGTACTTAAACTGTTATCCTTTGATTTTGGCTAACTACTAAATTCTTTTAATTTTGAATAATAATATTTTGTGGTCTGCCCCAATCATATCATATATATATTTTTTTCTCATAACCCCTATACTTTTATTGCATTATACAGAGCTCGACAAACCCGGTAGCCAAGTAGCCAATTGCTACCAGAATTTCCATTTTGATATATTACATATACTAATATATCTAATAATAAAATAGTGTATTTATCCTGCTTTAAGTGCTTGTTGTTATTTCTTGTGTTATTAGAAGCTGCAGAACTCAGTTGTTTATAGTTACGTTAGATAGTATTGAAAATAACGATAAATAATAAAAGAGCATAATGGAATAAAACAGGACAGGTCAGAGTTAACCTCTTCACAACCTTAGAGAATTATTTAGTCTAAATATCTCTACACACTGATACAAAAATGCAATCAGCTGTTGATATCAGAAAAGAGTCTCTAATTCAGTCAAAAGACAAACTACACATCACTAGTCTAGAGGCAAATATCTTTTTTTTTATACTATTGATTTTTACACATCCTGTACTCCACTCATTTACATACAGTCATGCAATAACTTCAGTTTCTACTTTACAGATAAAACAAAACAATTTGAATTATCTTTACAATTAACAATACTTATTTACTGATTATAAATCATCAATAAGAGATCATTCTTCAATTCTCGAACTGGATCAGTGATATTAATTTAGAATGGATAATGTTACATGACAACTGAATTTGTTAGGAAGATGGAATTACTAGTCTGTAACTTGTAATTTCAAACTTCCAAGATGGAGGATGTGAAATGTAAAGTTAACTCTTAAATTAAACATAATACTTCAAATAATAATAGATAATAATAATTAAATAAGAATGATTTTGAATTAATTAGTTTAAATCAATTCAAAATCATTAAAATCTGTTATAGAATCAAAGGATTAATTGCAAAGTCGTGGATTAGAACAAATGTCAATAACAATTAATTATAAACAAAGCCTAACGGTTCTAATGACTCTGCAATCCAGAGTTTGGCCTGAGCTCAGGTCTTTAACTAAGTTTCAATTTAAAACTAATTAATTACAAAACAGTCTAACACAATGTAACGTCTTTAAAATAATTAACTAAAACACAATCTAACAATAAATAACAAACTGGCACAAACGAAACCGGAATTGTCTAACAACAACGTACCGTCTAACTGATGGAACAAAACCGGAAATCAGAACTTAAACTAGAAGTACCGATTAAGTGTTAGACTAGAACAAAAACAACGATGTTAGAACACTTATTAATAAATTGAAGAAATTCTCAAAACAAGTTAGATAATGAAAAAATATGAAATTTATTAGACTCACAAACACTTACAAAAGTTATAAAATTTATTAGACTCAAACACTTACAAAAGTGTTAATAAATGCTTTTTGGCAATAAAGCAACAATCAAGTAATCAACAAACTTGTTTAATCTAACTCAAATATTGACGATCAATTATTCACAAAAAGAGAACCTTAAATACTACTAAATTCTACTACCTCCACTTCTGATACAACTTCAAACAATCGTCAATCTTTACAAGAACTCAAATGTCACTCGCCAATTTTAGTCTGGAAATTCAACATCTCAATTGGCTGTCCGGATGCGTCCTCTTTTATACTCGAGTGACAAACACTTCTGCACTCGTTTGGGGGATGCACAATAGACCATCATTAGTCGCGGTGCATGGGCTGGGTAGGCTCCTCCCTGTTTTGCTACTAACTAACTAACTAAGTACCGAACAAAACATTGATAAGAGATCATTCTTATATTCTCACATTGTATCAGTGGTAAAATTATTTAGATTAGATGATGTCAAGAGCCGAGTGAGCTTGTTCAGAAGACAGATTTCTGGTCCGTAACACGTAATTGCTAACTGCTGTGACGAAGAAAATGGAAAGTGAGTTAACTCTTAAACTAAAATATAATATGTTAAATAATACTGAAAATAAGGATAAATAATAATAGCATAATAAAATAATAATAGGATAGGTGAAAGTTAACTTCTTCACAGAACTGGATAGTAAAAATATATCAGTGCACTAATAACTAAGAAATTGAATAAATTCAAAACAAGTACAGTTAAATAATAATAAATAATTTATTGAATCCAAACACTTACAAAAAGTATTAACAAAACCTTTATTTAAACAATAATAAAGCACCAAATAAGTTAATAATAAAATTTGTTTAATTATCAATCTAAAAATGCTGATATGGATCATTCTTAGTTTCACATATCAGTTTCAGTGGTAAAATTTATGTAGATAAGATGACATATTAACCTGGGATAGTTCTTCCAGATACGGGTTCCGACTCCGTATCACGGATTGCCAAGATAGCTCTTCCGGAGACGGGTTCCGACTCCGTATCATGTGATTGCCAACTATGATGGAGAAGGTGGAAGTAAGTTAACTTTTAAACTATATAATACGTTAGCATATAGGAAAATAACGATAAATAAATAATAGACTTGTGATTGCTAACGATGGAGGCGGAGAACGTGGGAAGTAAGTTAACTTTTAAACTAAATATACGTTAGCATATAGGAAAATAACGATAAATAAATAATAGAGTGCGTATAATAAATCATATAAGAAAATAACGATAAATAAATAATAGAGTGCATAATAAAATAAAAAATGGGACAGAGGCAAAGTCAACTTCTTCACATAATTAAGGCAGATTAATCAGGATTATTTGAATTAAATAAGAGATGATGATGATAATAAAGATCAGGATTAAATCTTCATACAGCTTCCTCCCAATTATTCTTTTCATCATATAAATTTCTCTTATTCATACTATCAAATCCATACATCCTCAAATATTCATCAATTGTTCTCCTCATTCTTTCTTTGGACTTCTCTCAAAACTACTATCCATATTTCTAGCATATCAATCATACTTCTTTTCACTCTACACTATTTCCATGCTTCATTTGAAACAATATTTCTCATCACTCCAACTATACTTCTGAAATATCTCATAACCAAGGCATGGAAATACTTTTTATGTTTTTTCACATCACACTCTTTTTTAATTTTAAACCTTTTGATACAAAAAAAAAATTAGCAAAAATGATCAATCTAAAGAATCAAAACAATAATAAATTTATTAATTCAAAATAGTAACCATGCAAAGTCGCTAATTCTAACGAATTTTAATAATATTAATTACAAACTAAACCTAACGGTCTAACGACTCTGCAAATTTTAGAGATTGGCCTGAGCTCAGGTCTTTAACTACTTTCTAAACTAAATATGCTTAAATTCAAAACAAGCTATCAAAACTTAACGTCTAATGGATGAAAACAAAACAACCGGAACTTACAACTAGAAGTACTGATTAAGTGCAATAGACCACTGTTGGTTGCGGTGCTTGGGCTAGGTATGCTCCTCCCTATTTCACTACTACTACCGATTAAGTGTTAGAACTAGAACAAACAACGATGTTAGAAACTTATGCTAATAAATTGAAGAAATTCTCAAAACAAGTTAAATAATAAAAAATATAAAATTTATCAGACTCAAAAACACTTACAAAAGTGTTAATTAAAGCTTTATTTAAACAAAATAAAGCACAAGGAAATAAACAACAACTTATTTAATCCAATTCAAATATCCAAAAATCAAATTATTCAAAAGAAACTAACCTTAAATACTACTTAATTCTACTACCTCCACCACCAATACAAACTTGTAATAATCATCGATCTTTACAAGAAACTCAAATGTCACTTAGCCAACCTTACATCAATACAACACTTCACTGTGTCGTTGGTTGCTTCCGTTTTTATACCGAGTGACTTACAATCTCGTACTTTGCTCATTTGCATAAGTTCGCATAACAATATCAAATTTATTAGCTTACAGAGTATTCAATTCATGTCTTTACAATTTAATTATATACCAAACAAAACATCAATACAAGATCATAGATCAGTGGTAGAACCTATTCAGATGTGATGACATCACTAGCTGGGACAGCTCTTTCAGAGGACAGCTTCCGATTCCGTAACAGGTGACTGCTAATTACTACGACGGAAAATGTGGAAGTAAGTCAACTCTTAAATTAAAATATAATACATTAGATAATACAAGAAATAATTTCATATCTGAACATTGTTGAAGTTCTAAACTAAAAATTAAACATAAAATCTTTTAAACTGAACCTTTATGGTTTCAGGTATTGAAAATTTTAATCTTCAGTTTTCCATTCTGTGGAATTACATGTAAGCAATTACTAAGTTTTTTATTTAATTATATCTAAAATCTTTTAATTTTAAATTAATTTATATTAAATTAAACAATAAGAATAAGTTACTAAATAGCCCAAAACTTGGCATATTTATTTTATAATTTGTAGCAGTTAATTTTTTGAATTTGATGAAAAATTATCATCTCCAAGGTTATTTGGAAAGTTTTAAGCTATTTATTAATTTTAAATCTAATACTATAAATGCCTATACCATATTCTAACCATTGTATGAAAACTCTTGAGGAGGCTGAGTTGTCGATTTTTTTGCAACATTACGAGAAATTAACTCTGATGATGTGCCAGTGTGTTTTCTAGCAACTTGAGGCCTGGAATATGCATGCATTAATTTATCTGATGAAACGATGACATCTGAATCTGCTGAAAAAAAATTAAAATTAAGAAAAAGTTCAATTTGATGGAAAATTTTAAGATTAATAATCTTACTTTGATGAGATGATGATTCTTCTATACCTCTTGTATATTCTACATATGGTTGATGTTTTTTTTTAGTCACAATATTATGTCTTCGGTTTTTACCACTTAATCTGTTAGCTTGTGCAGCAGCCTATTGTGAACATATAAAATCATAAATAATATATTTATTTTCTTAATTATAAAATATTATACATGCATCAATTATAAAACAGATCTCTTACTAATTCATCATATAAAGGAGCAAGACGTGTTGATCCTCTATAAATCCATTCTGTTCTATGATCAGCATGGAAAACCATTTTAACCAAACTTGCATCAACTTCTAGTACTTTAGCTATCCACCTTAAAAGAAGGAAAAGTGAAAAATTTAATTTAGATTATGAAAATCTCCATTAGAATTTCCCCATTTATATTTACCATTGTCCATTCCATTCAGTTCTTACTATTTGACCAGATTGTAATTTTACCATTGGACGCTATTAATAAAAAAAATTTTATTATATACACAGTTGATAGAAATCATTACAATAATATAGAGATATCTCTGAAATAGGGCATTTTTGAAATCAAGAAGTTAGATTTTAAAATATAGTCAATATTTTTGTAGTAATACATGGCTTATCTCTAAAAAGATAAAAGTCATATATCATAATAAATATTCTAATATATCAATAATATATGACCAGATAGATTGATAAACTTCTACAGTGATCTATCAATAATATATTTTTATTTTTTAATTTATTATTTTATTATATTAAATTAAAGTTTTGGATAAATAATAAACTATGCCATCAAAAGTCAAGATGTAATTTTTTCTGTCTTCAGTTAGGTACAAATCATATAAGTGATTGAATTGTGGAAGCATTATAAATTTGACATCTATAATAGGGAATTTGCACAATTGAAGTTATTTCAAATATAAACAAAAAGACATTATTTCTTATAAATCTTCCATGAATTCATAATGTTTAAGAAATAATTCCATCCAATGACAAAATCAAAGTCAGATATATATCTTTACATGTTTATATTTTGCAAATTGGTAAATGCTTCAAGATGTAGACCAATCCTTTAGCTGTAATTTTTGAACCAAATATCTTTAAAGCTTTCAGTTTAATGCAATATTTCTTTTGATAATTTTTTTACAAAAAATGGAACAATTCAATATCTGTGACATAACAATCCAAAAATATCTAAATTCTTGATTAAGGAACAAGTTTATTATAAAATGTTGTATCAAGCCTACTACATTTATGTTATTAATATTAAGATAAAACTATAGCAGATTCCAAAAAAGAATCAAAATTCTATTCTTTGATTCTTTGGAATTATCATTATTTATGTTTTGAAAATGTTATTCATATACATGATCTGTTTCATTTTATAGCTATGATTTTACATAATTGACAGGTTTGAAATTATTTATAGTGAAATTGGTACAGCAATTAACAATAATATGTCAATTATAACAGTATTTAACAATGGTTTTTTCTTGGTTTCTATATTGTTTACTGATAATTAATATTACAATAGTTTCCATTGTCTAATTGATCTAGACTATTACTTTGGTTTAATATATATTTATGGAAACCACAAATAATTTATTACAATTTTTCACCCATAGAAAATTTCAGCAATGCTTTCTTCTTTCAGTATCTTCAAATTCTATATAAATACTGACCTTTAGAATAATTTTATAATCCAGCAATTTAATAGGGAGAATGATTTTACTTCTTAAATTTTAACAAGAGAAGCACTTTTTCAAAAAATTCATCAAGAGGAATCTTCTAAAGCAATGGTTACAGTACTGTACTATACTCCATATCTTAAGCCAAACTAATGTGCAATAACATAGTTAATTTTGCCTTATATACTTAAAAATTAATAAATTCAACAAATATTCATTCTCAAATATTTCAATTATATTTGAGAATGAACAATATGGCCTCATATCACTATTGCTTGTATAATTTGGCATCCATTTAGAAATTTTATTCAATTTATTAAAAAATATTAAGCTTACTTCAGGATATTGCTGAAGATAACTTTTAATGAATTCTTTGGAATCAGGATGAATATCCTCCCATACTTCTTTTCCTGAAAAAAAAAAAAAAAATTTTTTTACAAAGCAAAATGAAAAAGCTTGATTTTAAACTCATTTATCCTAAGATGCTTTGCTCTTATGGCTTATTTGTTCTATAGACTCTTTGCTTAACACAAAGACATTCAAGGGAAAAACTTGTACAACATAAGCTGCAGTTTTAAGCAAAAGAATAGATTTCCCAATGCCAAATTTGACATCAAATAAAATGCTGTCACTTTGAACAATACCCTTGCCAAAAATTTTTATCTAATTCTTCTATTCCTACTAAAAAATTATCCAGGACCTAATTAATAATTTTACTATTCTATAACACTTTTATTGAAATTGGTACAGATATATTTCTTGTATCTGTTTTAACTGCTATTTCTTCTTGAAATACATATACTGTTTTCATAAAAGCCAAAATTATTCTGTTATAATTATAATAAACATTAGCTGATAAGTGAAGTAAATTTTCTCTCTATTATGAGAATATTAAAGAAGACTTTCATAATGAAAGGGATGAAAGTTCATCTGCTATATTTTAATAACATTTTTATCCATTTATGATAGATAGTCCAAATATAAAAGTTAAATCAATCATTTTATCAAAAGGAAATATTCTTTATTTAAACCAAAGCAAGTCTAACAAAGATGTGAAGTAATGTTTTTGGCTTCAAAAAACTATCGCCAACTCTATTAGCTAAAATATAGAAAGTTTTAAATAGTATATTAACAATAATACAATTAACTTTTTTTATTTGGAGAGATATAACTGAAAATAAGTTATAAATGTTCTACTGTTTAAAACTTTTTATATTATAACTAATGGTGCTGATAACTTTTTGAATGTGAACTTTTTAAATGAAAATAGTACTCTACACTCTTGTTGGATCTGTATTGGTTTAAATAATTTTTTTTGTCACTATAGAGTTTTGGACAGGATCAGATACATGGGAAATATGGCTTTTTTCCCATGTATCTGATGTTGACTCTGACAATATACTGCTGCAGATGACTAATACAAACAAACACAATAGAACCAGACTTTGTTCATTGATACATGTATGAAAGATTTTATATAAGTTGTTTATTCAGTATAGCAATTTATTCATTTATTTTTAAAAATATGAATTTCATAATTTATATTTTTAACAATAAATTAATTAAATTTCAAATTAGGTTAAATTTTTATTAAAGTATTAAAATTACTAATTACCTGAATCATGAAATACACAACTTTTTACAGTTTCAAGCATGCATTGTAATTTAGCTTGAATAAGTGATAATGGAGATTCAATAGTTAATTTATCAATAGTCATCTTAATAACTTTAGCAACTTCTTGTACAGGTAATACTTTTAACAACTGTTCATAAATACGGCTAAAACTATTGACAAGAGCTATCTAAAAAAATAATAATAATAAATTAATAAAAATTCACAAAATGTAAATGTATTTACATAAAATTATTAAATAAACATTAGCAATATTGCTTATTAAATCTTTAGAGAAAAGGTAATTTATTAATACTATATGTTAAAATATAGATTTGCATATGTTAAATGGAAAATATTATAATTTACAAATGTTAACCATACAATTTATAATATTTTTTCATGGTTATGGCTCAATTTTTTTCATTTTGCAATTTTTGTATGGAAAGTAACATACTGCAAATTTTATGATTAACATTCATAAACTGAAATACAGTGATACTTTGGTTAACCAAAACCATCATTAACCAAAACCAAACGTTTGGTTTTGGTTAATGACGACCAAACGTTTGGTTAATGTTTGGTTGTAAACCAAACCAAATGTTAACCAAAACCGTTGTTATCCAAGGCACAACCGTTGTTATCCAACCATAGTAAATATTAAAAATGCAGATAAAAACTCATTTAAAATGTCCTAAAAACATGGAAAATATCATTTATTTATTATATTTGTTACAAAAAAAAAATTAACATTAATAAAATGAATTGTTCATGAAAAAAAATTTTCATTATCAATCTTCACCAGAAGGACAATTGGGCTCACTTCAGAGTTTTTTGACAAACGAACCCATAACATTGATTAGCAGCTTATAGAGTCAATGATTATTATACTGATAAGATTTGATTTTGTCTTTTGATGGCGAACGAACAGTGACATGCACTCACTGATTTATTGTCAATAGTGAACTGTAGGATCTTGGAAAGACGTTTTTTTTCTTCTAATGGAATCCAAAACTGCGACGTCACACCACTTGCACAGGTATCAAGTAATATATAACACAAACAAAGACGTCACACCACTTGCAGGTGTCAAGTAATATATAACACAAACAAACCAAAACTGCAACATCACACCACTTGCAGGTGTCAAGTAATATATAACACAAACAAACATTAGAACCAGACTTTGTTCGCAGAATTTAAAATAATAATCGTCTTGAAATCATCTTAAGAAACTAAAAACTGGTGAACTGTTGCACATCTATTTTTAATTAATTAAATAATTTGTATTCATTTATATATGTTAATTATCATTTACTTAATTATATTTTATATGGCTATAATTTTATTAATTTTAATAATGATATTGTTGGATTTGAATTGATTGCGATAAAAAAAAAATAATGATTAATAACTGAGCTAAAGAATCATGTGATGCGATGATGAGCTGTTTTACAGAACTCTATTTTGTTGGAAGTTCATGTAATCAGGAGTCATTAACCAAGAGATTTTCTTCTTACAGCCACTTGTTGTTAACCAAGTACGTCGTTATCTGAGGCCGTCATTAACCAAGGTACCACTGTACTCTCAATATAAATTTGTATATGTTAAGTGGCTGGTATATCACACTAAGTAGAGAAAATTACTTGTTTTCTTGAATACTGTACGAATTTTGTAATTCACATTGCAAGTTTTAATTTTTGAAATTTTTCTCAAATCAAATATCAATGAAAATTTTTGGGAGATGAGATATTTCCTTTGAACATATATCTCTGAGAAACTTTAAAAAAAGAATGTACAAAATAAGAACTAGTTACATATTCTATTACAGGTAAGTGTACCCTAAAAATTTCATAGTGATATATTAATCTTTTAGGCAGACAGTCCTATTAACATCTTCAAATGAATGCCATATAGTTTATTGACATGACTTACAGTATTTACTTTACATTTTAAAAGAAAAATTATCACTAAATAACAAAATAATATTTGGTCAGATGGTTTTGCTTATATAAATATAAATTATATTTTATATAAATTTGTTCCAGATAATGTTAACTTTAATTTATTGTTTTAGTTTATTAGGTGGTAGTCATCAAATATATCAAAATGTTCTCTTATTTTTCTGCAGAAAAATAAAACAAAATATTAATGAAATATATATATTTTTATCAATATATATATAAAATATTAATAAAAATAATAATACAAATAACTAGAAAACAAATATAGTATTACATAAATTGAAGACAAGTAACATAGAATAAACCCAAACAAATATATTTAATTCTAACTTAAAGGAGACTATAGGTAGTTAATGAGACCTATAAATATGAAAAGAAAAAGAAAGGTTTTCCCCTTCTTCATATTTTTTAGTTTCTTTGCTAAATAAAACTACAGACAAAAATATTGATGAATATAAGATGACAATATTAACCCAATAATGGACATATTCAGAAGAAAGCTGAAGATAGAGGCATGAGAAAGGGAACTAACTCTATGTCAACTGTTAAAAATTCCTCCTTCTTTTTTTGTTAATTTCATCAATCACATCAAATTAAAGAAAAGATTTGAAGCAACTCAATTTTCATTCATCAAAACAGACACTGTTTATTGCATCTGATTGGTAAATAAAACTATCAAAAATAAAGTTTTTCTAGTTTATTTTTCTCAGGATCAATGACTTATTATTGAAGCTGTTGATCTGTTTCTCTCTCTGGTGTTGTTTTGAGTTTGTTTTACAAATTCTACCTTTCTCTTTCTCAATCAAAATGGTCATTAAAAAATTACAAAGATTTTCTAGTCAATTTTGTTAGCTTTTACAGTTTAAAGTGAAGTTGTTATCTCATTTAATTCTTGCAAATATTCAGTTAAGATAAGTTTTTCAACAAGAAACTAAAGTTAGTATTTTATCTAAGTTATAAATATTTGTTTAAAAAGTTTTTGACAAAAGTTTTTCTGGAGCATTATAGAGTATAGTCATGCTGTCATAAGATTCATTTAGATGGTATGTTACACTATCATTTTTATAATTACAATCCTTTTAAATTTGACAATACTATTATAGAAATTAACAGAATTGCAAATGCATACACAATATGACTTAGGCAAATGATAAAATAATATATTTTAATATAAAGAAATTATTTAGTTAATTGAAGGTAGAACTCTTAAAATGCCAACAGTTTATTGGATTTCTGATTGTTAATCTCTAGATGATGATTATCATAAAATTGTTGACGAACAAAATCTGATTCTATTATATTTATTTTATAAAAGGAAATTATAAGCAATAATCTAATATCTGATATGTGTGAAAAAAAGACCTGTCCAGATCTTACATATACACATTATTTATTTGTTTCTTTTTATTTTGAAATTTCTCTTAGGATTTCAATGTAAATTTTTAGATTTTGAAGGAAATTATTTTCAACTGTTTCCAAAGGATTAATGTAATTTATGCTGGAAGTCTACTGGATAAAAATTAAAAAATTATTTATTCAAAAATTATTTAAATATTTATTTTAGAAAATATATTGTTCTTTAGTCTTGTAAAGTGCCAAATTTTTATAAATTAGCAATGTGCAGATTGTTCAAAACTTGAATTGAGTTGAGTTTCAATAAAATGCTATATGGTTTGTGCTTCAAAGTAAAATTCACAACTTCAAACTGCAGTATAATCCACATAATCTGGCACTTAATATAATTTGATATTTTATAATCTAGTACTTTTCTTAATCTGGTGATTTATAATCCAGCATATTAAACATCTCTGCTGTTAGAAAATTTCAATTTTTCAATGGTTAAAGATCATTTCATCAGTGGTGTTTATAGCAGAATTTCTATGATGGAAGTAAATATTATTTTATTATTGTTTTTAATAAAAATTAAGAATATTTGAGTCAAAAAGGTTTTTCAGGCTATTTTATTCTACTTATTAAAATCAGAAATGTTGAATTTATCTGCTCGATACTCATCATTAAAATGTTATACTGTTAGTGATAACATAAAATCATGAAAAGTATGAATGTACAGTGGGTGATTGGTTAACGAACAGTTTGGATAATGAACACTTTTTTGAAAGATTTTTATGTTTGGTTAACGAACACGTTTGTGAATAACGAACACTCATGGAACTAACAGTGGTTTTTCCCGATTAAACTGAACTCTGAGACAACTTAAAACAAATCAAAGATTTATTTATACAAAACAAACTGTGGGACCTGTGGATGGACCGAATGACAGATCAGCCAGATGACTGCATGGTAAAGCTGTGGTTTACCATTCTGGAGGATTCGAGGGTCCCACTCCTCCAATTTTTTAGGAGGGATCTGGGCCTGGACCGTTGAAACCCATCCTTCAATCTTCCAGTTGACCCCATCATGGGTGTTGGTCAGCCTGTGATGATGGCGGCTCTATAAGTGGCCGCCATCAGATAAAAATATTCCATGAGGATATTTCGGCTTAACTAACCTAACGGAATGACAGGCTTAGGCCTTGCGCGTTCGTGAACCTATGGGTAAGGATGGAAGAACAGTAGTTTTTCCCGATTAAAATGAACTCGGAGACAACATAAAACAAAAATCAAAGATTTATTAAAGAAGGTAAGAGAGAGATTTTACAATTTTTGGTGTTAGAATAGTTTATCAGAAAATAAACATAACAGATGAAAATGCAAGACTATGTAGGTATATATTATTGTTATTACATATAAATAAACATAGTAAGAAATTATATAATTTTTTATTTATTTTTTGGGTCTCTGGAACGAATTAATCAAATTCCCATAAAATCCTATGGTAAATCGATGATCAGTTAACAAACAATTTGGATAACGAACATTTTCTTGGAACGGATTATGTTCGTTAACTGATCACCCACTGTATTAGGAAATTAAATTTATAAAGTTTTATATAAAAATATACAGATTTAAATATAGGTGGCTTTGTCTTGTATTGTGAAGGAACTATTTACATAAATTCAACTTTTTTCATCATAAAAAGTATCATTAAAAATAAGACTAACTTGATTTTACTATAAACTTCAATTTGTATTCAAGTCAAAAATTTGTTTGTTCACACATTTCTAATATAAATAATTAAAAAATTAAATATATGAAGGAAAACAAAATATAACAAATAATTATGAAAATAAACTGGTAATAAAAATTCTGCTAAATTATGTAAAAACTAAAGAATTGTAAGCAGTAAAGTTTAAACACAAATTAAATCATTTAAGGAACATTTTTGATCTTATGATGGAGCCTCTTCAGCTTACATAAAAATTGAATAAAACAGATTTAAATAAAATTTAAACATATATTCCAACATATCGTTTAAAGCTTGCTATGTAAGATATATAATTAATATATTATAGAAAAATAGTTTTAATATGTTAATAAAAAATTATATATTAAAACAAATCAAAGTGTTATCAATTTTGTTGTAATTTCAGTATATTGCATAAAATAATTGTACTAGGTTGTGGTCATTAATATTATTTCTATGATTTTTTCTTTCAGCAATTATTAATGACTTCTTTCTTGCTAGTTCATGTTTTACGACCCATCCGTCTGCCCATTCAATATGTAAATTATACTCTGAAAATCTTTTGATGAGTGCAGTACTCAGGTTGAATTTCATTATATCATCCTGATGTTATTTAATTCTTTGAGATAAGTTTCTATAAGTGGCCCCTATGTAATCTTCTCTTTGACTGAGTGTTTGTTGATAATAGGGATTGCATATATCCCAAACTGCTGATGGTTAGTAAAAGGATCATTGCAAATCTTAGAAAAGATGGTGGGATTTCTCTTAGCTACTACAGTGGTTTCCATTTTCTTTCCTGTTGTTCTAATAATGCAGCTTAATATAGCTTTCTCATAAGGCACACTTATATATTTTCATGTTCTAGGATTTGACTGTTGTGATTTGCTATTTACAGAAGTCAGTATAGTACAGGGTCCGGCAAAAAGATCTGATGGTTTTTAATTAAAAATAACGCACTTATTACAAAACCTTTAAACATGTTTATTTATGCAACATATTGGGGTACATGTGCCATTTAACAGACAGTAACACAAACCTTGAAAACAAAGTCTTAGGCTGTGAAGATGGCATCATCCAAGTGGTGTCCATTTCTCGCCATGATCAGCTTGAACGTCCCCTTCACAGTGCGAAAGTGATAGTGTGGTGTGGTTACCAAAAAGTGTGTAATTGGGCCATATTTCTTTGAGGATAATGGAGGGCAAACTGTTACGGTGACTGCAGAGCGTTACCTGTCAATGCTGGAAAATTTCCTGCTACCCGAACTTAGACAAAGACGCCTAAATCGCAACCGAATGTGGTTCCAGCAAGATGGGGCAACTGCCCACATAGCAAAATTGTGATGCAATTTTTAAGGGTAAAGTTCCCTGGTCGCCTAATTTCTCGTAATGGTAACATTGCTTGGCCCGCCCGTTCCCCAGATCTGTGTTTGTGATTTCTTCTTGTGGGGATACCTGAAATCAAGGGTGTACGTAAACAAATCTCGCATATTGAGCGAACTTAAACGGGCCATACGCACGGAAATCGCTGCCATACCACAGCAAATGTTGGGGTGTGTTTTTGACAGCTTCGGCAGGAGACTTGAAGAGTGCAAGGTGAGAAATGGACACCACTTGGATGACGTCATCTTCACAACCTAAGACTTTGTTTTCAAGGTTTGTGTTACTGTCTGTTAAATGGCACATGTACCCCAATATGTTGCATAAATAAACATGCTTAAAGGTTTTGTAATAAGTGCGTTATTTTTAATTAAAAACCCTCAGATCTTTTTGCCAGACCCTGTATTAAACTTATGTAGAATTTCTTTGTAAATTTTTTTTATGTAGTTATATATGCACTTGTATTTGATTCCTTCTTTAATTATAAAGACGAACTCACACTGTTTTGCAGTATCTGTAGTACAATAAATTACATTTGCCTACAGTACATTTGGAAGGTTGCTTTCATATAGGGTCTTAGGATCATTTAACCATGCTGGTATTATCAATAATCTATATTAAGACCAATTAGAACAATAGGGAAGAAGACCAAAATAATAATAAAACTTCTTTATTATCACTAGAAACGTTTTTGGCTTTTTATTAAGCCATCATCAGCTCTTATAAAATTGCTTGCAGAACAACCATTTTTTTAGAACAAAAACAGAACAGTACAATTAAGGAACAAAATAACGGGAATTCCATTAATTGAATATTCAAAAATTCATTCTAATTTACAATTGCAAATTATGAACTAAAGTAACATAAAGATAAATAAAAATACTCTGTAAAATAACATTAAAATTAAAATTAAATTAAATTAAAATTAAAGATTAAAAAATTATACTACAGTTTTTTAGGAAAAGTTCGTTATAGCAAAGCTATGCCTTAAGTGTTGCAATCGGGCTGGAGAACTTCATCCAAAGTGAATTTCCAAGCTTTGGAGATGTTGTTTATCTATCAATCATTGATAACAGTGCCTTCTTTGGCTCCCTCATATATCTGTATTTCTTCTGCCGCATATAGTTCTCTTATATCTTCTATCTGTTTAATTACTCTGCTGTCATTCCATTTCACGTTAATATTTTGCTCGTAAGCTCTCCTTGCCAGTGAGGTGTAAGATTAGCATTTCTCACATTACTTTTATGCTCCTTAATTCTAGTTTTTAAATTTCTAGATGTTGCACCTATGTATAGCTCGTTCTGACCAGTATCTAGGTTTTCCATGAGTATTTTATATACCCCTGCTCTCTCTTCCTGGTTATATTTATCCTTTACATTTTTAAGAAGACTAAATATCGTAGGTGCTCTTTTGTAAGCTGGCTTTCTATCACTAATCTTTATAATATTGCAAAGTCGCGGGTTAGAATGAATGCAATACTATTAATTATAACTAAGCCTAACAGTTAGCGACTCTGCAAATTCCAGGAGTCTGCCTCGCACAGGTCTTTTTCCTAAGTTCTAACTTAAAGATAATTAAACTCAAACAGTCTAACAATAAGTAACGTCTAATCGACGAAACGAAATCGGAACTTACAACTAAAAGTACCGATTAAGTATTAGACTGAAAACGACAAAAAATCGATGTTAGAACTTATATTAATAAACTGAATAAACCTCAAACAAGTTAGATAATAAGAAAATATAAATTTATTAGACTTGAAAACACTTACAAAAGTGTTAACAAATGCTTTATTGAAACTATAATAAGCAACAAACAAGAGTATATCAACAAACTTGTTTAATCTAACTCAAATATCCAAAATCCACAAAGGAATATACCTTAAATACTGCTTAACTTCTAATACCTCCACTTCCGATACAAACTTCAAATAATCGTCGATCTTAACAAAAACTCAAATTGTCACTTGCTAATTTTACATCTGGATTCTGCACCTCAAAAACTTGTTGATTGCGTCGGTCTTTTACACTCGAGTGATTTACACTTCCGCACTTCGCTCATTTACATACTTATACGTAACAAGTTCAAATTTATTAGTTTACAGAGTAATTCATTCATGTCATTATCTTTACAATGAATTTATATATCAAACAAACATTGACATGGATCATTCTTATTTTCACATATCAGTTCAGTGGTAAAATTTAGGTAGATAAGATGACATCATTAACCGGGATAGCTCTTCCGGATACGGGTTCCGATTTCATATCACGTGATTGCCAATTACGATGGAGAAGGTGGAAATAAGTTAACTTTTAACCCTTTGCACTCCGTTGTCAATACGTACATGACAGGCCGATGACCTGCTACAACAAGGAGCACTCTGGATGTCCAATTGAAGTCGATGATGAGCAAATAAAGGCCATAATTGATACTTATCGTCATAGTTCAACAGGGAGATAGCAGAGAAACTGAATGTATTGCATACATGCATTCTAAACCACCTAAAACAAAAAATCCTTGAAAAATCCGCAATGACTTAGTTTCCAACCCAATATCCATCGTTTTTTCCCAATAATGATGAAGAACAAAATGCAGACTTTGCTTCAGAGTTGGTCTGGTCCCTAGTCCAGATTCATGCAAGAACATACAGAAATTTCCTTATTGTGAAGGTATGAACATTCTCATTGAGTATTTTCCCCATTTTCTCTATTCCTTTATGCATGCCAAGCTCTTCTTTTTTCTTATAAACCCATCATTTATTTTTATCTTTAATCTTAACTTACATTGAGAGAGACGCTTGTGCAAAATTTGGGTTCGTGACCCAAAAGTTTTTGAGTTTGCCACTGCAAAAACTTTTGGCGTATGACTATCAAACTTCAAGGTTTTGCAAATCTATTAGGAAATATCTGTGTTCTGCCATCTTCTAGTCTAACTAATGACACCTGGTTTGAATGTGTCCACTTTCCCATTTACAAGGTATGTATTCCTTCTCTGCTTGCTCAATTCTTTGTATAATGTTTCTTTTCTAATCTTCATGTTTTAACCTTTTTGTTTTATTGGGTAGTGGGCCTGGACATGACCACGGCAACAGATCATGTCTGTGTCTGTTAGAACACTGTGCTAAATAATTACTTGTACTGCTGTGAAATAACAAATTGGAGTCCAGGACCCCATGTAGAGGTTTGTATCTATTTTTTATCCTATTATGTTTATTTCATTTGTATTTTTATGCATTTTTCTTTCCAGGTTCAGGTTGATGAAACATTCTTAAGAACACAGAAGTACAACCATGACCAAATAACATCCGGTCACACATTTGCCATCTTTGCTGTTTACTATCTTGAAACTAAACAGGACATATACTGACATGGTAAGTATTTCTATTTTATTGCATTTCGTATCTTTTAATGTGGGTGATCTGTAAATTCTTTATTCTGAGTGCCGACAACTGCAGAGTCTTGTGGAAGAACATACATTGTTTGATTTGAATCCCTATATCCTTATTCAATTATTATATTTACTGTTTTTTTTTTTTACTTAATTTAGACTTCTATTAGCCAGCAACATCCCGCCTCCTTCGACATTTCGTCAAGAGACCTTGCAGAAGTGGGTCCTAATGCTATTTTATTCCATCCACCATCTATGTCGCTGGATGTCAATAAAACTACCTCTGATTAAAGCAAACCATTCAAAAGTATGTGCGCTTAAATTGTACTTATTAAAATGCTTTTTTATCAAACACTTTTCACAGTTTAGAATATCTTTTATTCAACTTGTAATTAACGTTTTTGATTTACATTCATCTTCCGATGTAACCTGAAGATGAGTGTAAGTCGGAAAATGTTAGTTAAAACTCGAATAAAAGATATTCTAAACTGCGAAAAGTGCTTGATAAAAAAGTAGTTTATTTCAATTTACTTAATATGTACTTAACTTTTTGTTTTTACATCATTGTTATTATTTCTAGGATTGTCAATTTCCGAGTTTTTTCCAAGCTTGGAATTGGATAGATCCTCTGTCCTAAGTGAATTATAAAATCTAAGAATAGTGGATCTTCCTGCTATTCTCTACATCGATATATCATCTGCGACAATAGAGGGAAATTTATTCCACCACTCATTCTTGCCCGCTTGACCATAGTGAAGACAATTTTGTCATGTGACCCGTTTGCCTCGCCACATCGAGTTCCTGCTCGCTCCAACTACATTCAAGATGGCGGCGTTCTCTGGTACTGAAGTCCTTTCCCATAAGTACTTTTCCCCATATTCACTCATCAGTTTCGCTTTTGGGCTTCCTTTTAGCATTTATTCATACTAGATCACGTGACCAAAAATATTTCGCAAAAACCCATGCTCCGTGAGATCGAAATTTATGCCTAGCCGACTACAGTGGACAGAAAAAGATGCCTTTTACATAAACATATACTAGAACATAAATGAGATATTACTAACTACACATGCAAAATTGCTCTAGACAAGTTTACAGCCATACATGATGCAGAATTCTATAGGATGAATCTCTTTCTTTAATACTACATTTATCCTATATATTTAAAACTACTGAACACAGCACATTACACTGTAATGTGCTATGTTCAGTAGTTTTAAGTATATAGGATGAAGTTAAAATTATTGATAATGACTTGCATAACCACAGATTTTGAAGAAAAGTGACATCTATAGCAGGTCCCAAAAGCAACCTATATTAAATATAGTAAATTGTTGCTTATTGTCTTCTGTATGGATGTATGTATTATTCTTCAATTAATGCAATTATTATTTTTTATAGTTAACACCATGTTTATTCATTTATATATTTATTTTGTTATATTTTGTAATTTTATGTATTTTAATATTAATTTCATCTATATGCATGCAATTATATTTTGTAAGCTGCTTGTTTTTATTTTTAAAAGTTTAAATGACTATTATTCTTTTTGAATTCACTGATGATGGACTATAATCTGGAAGCACTTTGTATGTCATTTTTTGATTAATGTTTATTTTTTGGTTCTTCTAAGCAATTTATTTAATCCATATACAGGCTTTTATTTTTCTTCATGAATTTTTCTATCACTTGTCTGAGGCAGAATATCAGGTTTAGGACTGATCTGAGAATGAAGCCAAATTTATTTTTTCCTATCCTACTTGACCATTTCCTCCAGTATTCTTTCTCACAGCTTCATCAAGTGACTCATTAGAGCACTGCACATCTTTGTTCTTAGAGATGAAGATGAGGTATCTTCTTTTCCAGTAAAAACTATTCTTGTCCCCCATCTAAACATCTGAATTATCCAGTATAGAAGGAAAAACTGGCCAATACAATTTTTTCTTCTGTAATTATTTTATTATTCTTTGATTTACATAAATTTGAATTTATGTAAAAAATGCTTGATATTCAAAATAAAATCATCATGAAACATAATAATTTTAATTAGTATATAATACAGTATTGTAATTTTATATGATAGAATTGCAATAATGGTTATAACCTATTATTTTTGTGATAATTAATGACAGTGTCAATAATATTGTCAGTAATTACTGTTAACAAAAAATTAATTTTAGCAGCATTATTATACAGTATACTGTAATAACTGTATTAATCAAATATATTCACATCTGCTTCAAAGTGATTTTTGGAATTGTGGTTTATTGTCTTGATTCAGTAAACTATTAAACACTATTAAGTTTGAGATGTCTGACTATTTTCTGTTTTGTTGGTTATATAGCATAAAAAAAAAAAAAAAAGATATGATAGTTGTGACAAAGTAAACTCTCGCCTATCCTATTATTATTTTATTATGCTTTATTATGCATTATTATTTAATGTATTATATTTTAGTTTGAGTTAATTCACTTTCCATGTTCTTTGTTAGCAATTACATGTTACGGACTGGAAATCGGTCTTCTGAACGAACTGTCTTGGCTCTTGACGTCATCTAATCAAAATAATTTTACCACTAATCCGATATGAAAATATAAGAATGATCTCTTGTCAATGTTTTGTTCAGTACATAATTAATTTGTAAAAAGGATGACATGAATTGATTACTCTGTAAACTAATAAATTTGAAATTGTTGCATGACTTCATGCAAATGAGCCAAGCTCGAGACTGTGAATCACAAGTATAAAAACGTTGCATACAATGACACAGTGAGGAGTCATACTGAAGTGGAGCTGATGAGTGACAATTAAATTTCTTGTAAAGATTGACCATGGCATAAGTTTATATCGGAAGTGGAGGTATTAGAAGTAATTAATATTTAAGGTTATATTTATTGTGAATATTTGATTTTTGGATATTTGAATCTTGATTAAATAAGTTTGGTTGATAATTTGATTTGTACTTTATTAATGCTTAAATAAAGCTTTGGTTTATATTTTTGTAAGTAGTTGAGTTAAATAAATTTTATATTTTTATTATTTAAACTTTGAGAATTTATTCAATTTATTAGTATAAGTTTTTAACATAGTTTGTCATTTTAGAGTTAACACTTGTTTGATACTTCTAGCCATAAGCTTTCCAGTTGTTTGTTTTTGTTGGTTAGACATTAATTATTGATAAATATATCAAATCAAAAACAATCTATTTTAAAAAACAGTAAAAAGACCTGAGCTCAGGCAGACTCTGAATTTGTAGAGTTGTTTAAACCATTAGGTTAGATTTATTATTATTGTTTATTGATTTATTGAAATTAGTGCTTTGCTTAATGAATTTTTCTCATTTCTCTTCAACTCTATATAATGAATTCAAAAATCTGAAACATTTTCAGTCCCAAGCATTTTGGATTAGAAATACTCAATTCATACTGCAGAAATCAATCTAGTATGAATACATTAAATTATATTTTATCTAATGAAAATTTAATTTTAAATAAATAAATAAAAATCTTACCATAAATATTATTATGTTCTATCAGCCCTCTTCCCTCACCAAATATATATACTCCACCCTGATGACCATTATATATTTCATTACGTCTGCAAATAAAAATTGATTTATTATTAATTATATATATATTGTGTGTCAGAAAGCAATATTTTGTTCTAATTTATTAAATAAGTCCTTTTACCTAATTGTAGGATTACTATGAGATGTAATCCACACTCCTGCAAAATTATTTGAGTGAATCTTGTTTTCTATAAATTGACCTCTACCATTTTCATGTACATAAATACCACCAGTCTGTCCATGGTGAATCTCACAACGTACTACTGTTGGATTTGCATTTGCTTTAACTTCAAAACCAGCAATTCTATTATTGTGTATATCATTAGCTTCAAAATAACCCTATTTAACAATATTTTATTTCAGATTAATAAATTACAGACAAATATATACAGTCAATTCCCAACTTATGCAATTTATTAATCCAAGAAAATTATCTTGTAAATCAAAAATTGGGTAAGATAAAATTTACTTTTCCATGAAAATCAACAGTGTAATGTTTAATCAGTTTTAATTCATGTGCAAAGTAATGTATATTTTTATTATTCAAATTGTTATTATTAGTATTAAATATGTATTTATGTTTAATTTATTAATATATTTATTTGTAATATACAGAAATTGGACAATATGACCACTAACTGATGGTGATCAATCTTTGATTGATCAAATCCTTCTAGCAGAGAAAATAAATAAAAATAAAAATTGTTAATACTCTTCTGAATAAAACATTGCAATATTATAAATAATATAAAAAAATAATTTTATATGAAAATGTATATATAGTTTAACATGGGATTAAACTCACAGTTCTTTGAAAAGTTTTCTATATCCACAGAGACTTCTAAAGTCTTAATTTCATCATAATTTATTGATTCTAAAGAACTATGAATCCGTAATTCAGAAAAATCCACAGTCCAGTAAAATCTGTAATTCAGTATGGACTATATTCCAATATTACCAGATTAATGATGCTTCCTATATAAATTAACTGAATATAATTAAAATATATTGAGAAAACATATGCATATTGTGAAAAATTAGTTTTTATAAATAAATGCATAAATACAAAAATTGAAAAAGTTTGCTTCTTTTAAATATTACAGATGTATAAATCCTTGAAAGTTCATGATTTATAGTTTGTTTTACTCATAACAATGGCAAAATTTTTGTATAAGATATTTAATTTATTACAGATCTTTGTAAAATGTTAAACAATTTATAAATCAAATATATAAGCATTTTCAATACTACATATAATGTAGAAAAAAAGAAGCTTTGCCAGCAAAGGATATTTTTAAAAAATTTTATAAGAATTTTGAATTTGGTAAAACATGATTTTTGATGTGAATATTTGTGTATATCGAAGAAGAGAGTCAAATTCTTTATTCTTTAGTTTCAAATAATAAATGCAATAAAACCTCATCCTCATTTATTCAAAGTTTGTATGCAAAACCAAAATATTAGATTTCAAAAATTATTTTTTACATTTAAAGTATTTGAGATAAAAAAATTGAAGAAAAACAAATTTTTGAATTACAGTAAGACCCCGCTTAATGCTGTCCCGTTTAACGCTGATTCGATATAATGCGGTTCTTTTTAATTCTATTTTTATTGATTCACGTTGGTGTTATTCTTATATAAATCTAAAATCGCAGAAATTTGTTACATTGATACTCCTATGCCATCTCACAATGCATTTGATATCAGTGCAGTGCAGTACACATGAAGTCTGCTGCGGTCAGAGTTCATATTTATGATCGATAATCATTATTATTTTACAGTAATAAAAATAATAATTATCCCATTTTAGTTTTAACCTGAATGCTGCCACTTTAAACTATAGTTCCTTGAAGTTAGAACATTATTCTTTCATTAATATTTTTTCATTGCTTATAGTTTACTGCAATCTGATTACTGCTTTTTGTTCTTAAAACTTTTTATTTTCTAAATTTAAGAATTTTTTCATGAATGATTTATGAATACAAATCGATATTAGCAATAAAAACTGTCTATATTTAATGTAATGCAATAGTAATAATACATGTTACAAAATAAAATAAAAAAATGTTATGTATATATTTTTTATTCACTGTCCTGTTTCACCTATCCTCATTATTTACATGTTAAAATGACCTCGTTTAATGCTGTTCATTTAGCGCTTTGTTTTCTTGGAACGTATCTCCATGTTAAACGGGGTCTTACTGTATCACTAAGTTTTTGAATATTCTACTGTAATCTCAAAGAGTCTTTCAGATTATCATCTATATTTGATTGTATACTAATAAACAATTCTGTATTTGATAATAAATAGTATATAAAGGTATTCCAACTTTCATAAATCTGAATTTACATAAAAAATTTTCCTAAATTTTTCTTCTTTTTTGAGGTAGAGAAAATAAACATTTATTGTATTTTTAAATTAAAAGTCCAAATATGTTGTTTACATCATTTAAAAGCTCATATTGTTTGAATTTTTTATATTTCATGATTGTTTATTGATAAGTAATCATATTACTAGTATGATATCATTCTTTGAGGCATTTTCTCCTTTTTAGTCAGGGAATAATATGGTGCCATAATGTTGGGCTATGGTGATTTCATATATACATCTACTTCCAGTTGTTATTGCTTTAGAATTTTTGATAAAAAAATTATTTTTACAATTTACATAAAAACAAGTTATGTAAAAATCTTTGGTCCCAATTATTTATGTAAATTGAGGAATACCTGTATAAAAGATATCAAATTAACAAAAACTGGAGGGATGGCAAATTTTTAAAAAAATATGGCAAATATATTTTGAATATTTTAAATTTTAGACCATCGCTGGGCTAGAATAAAACTTCAAATTAAAAAATAAATTGTATTTCAAATTATCCAACCTTAATGGCAATAAAAATTAATACAATTTACAAAATTAATTGAAATTATATTTTAAACAAACTTTTATTTTTTTTGTTAATCATTAATAAAAAAACACTTTTAATTTGCAATGCAAATTTTAAGTATATTAGACTATACTTGATAAGTATTATCTCAAATTCTTGCATGAATATTTTGCATTAGAAAGAAAACCATGATATATATATATATATATATATAGAAAAAAATAATTGAAGACGAAAATAGCAAAAAAAAAAAAATATTTTCTCTCTAGAGTGTAATTATTTTTCTATGAAAAATGTTTCAATTTTTTGAGTAATATAAATTAAAAATTCAAATATTTAAAATTGTATAAAAAATAAAAAAATTGGATTTGAATCTGAACAACATCAAAATTTCTGTAACACAAAATTGCACAAGTGGGGGTTCACTGTAATTATATATATTCAATTATAAACTCTAACCAAGCCACTATCAAATGTAAATACGCCCACATCCCTTCCGTGATGAATATGATTCCGTCTCATAATAGGATTGGCATGATTCTTAACCCATACACCAGCAAGTGCATTCCTACTAATTTCATTTTCTTCATATAAACCCTAGAAAGCAAGCAGTTAATTTCTCAAATAACTGAATTTCATTTTAATTTATAAACAGGTTATTTTATTGTAATACCTGAGCATAATCTGTTATATATAACCCAACATTTTCACAATCACTGATATCACAATATCTAATGTTTGGTTCTGATCGATCTCCTGTTACACAGACAGCTGCTCCAACTAAATAATAAATAAATAAAATTTATATATATATTTAATATATTTTCAAAGTAATGATAAATATAAAAATTGGAGATTAAACATACCAACAGATGAACTTCTAATAATACAATGATCAATTGTAGGCGAACAATTTTCTGTAACTTCTAAGCAATAATGCTTATGATGTGGTACAGATGATGTGATATCTGGTGTAAACTGTAATTTTGAACAAGTAAAAAACATTTATATAGCAGAACATTTTTAATTATAGAATTGGATTAAAAGACTTACTTTCAAAGAAACATAACCCAAATAAGCTTCTTTTGCTCCTTCTACAAATGTAATAGTAGATTCACTTTCTCTCTCCAGTATAACATTATCTGCAACATTTCCTGGTGCTATTGAAAATAAAAAATTAATTATTATTAAATATTATATTTATACATGAAAATTAAATTATTGCTATGTATCTGATGTTACAATAACTAGTAATAATTTGTCTCTGATCAGATATCATGCAATATGATTTGTTTGACCAAACATGAATGGACATTATATATCAATCATTCTGTTCATTAGATACTGTTTTTAAAGAAAGGTTTAAATAAATATAATGCTACTTAAAAGTTTTTTGATTTTCTTAGACAAAAAAACAATAAATATTAAACATGTTATTATTGTCACAGCATGCAAAATATTTTGTCAACATCACCTCTAAAGTTATTAAGTTAAATATTTTTTGTATAAAAAGTTTATTTCCTCCTAATTAAATTTAATATTTCATTTTCTAGATACAGAGGCACTTCGCAATTCGACATTTGAATTTCGAGGTATGGTGCCTGCACATACATGGAATTATGTGATGTGATTTGTTATTTGTCAGTTCTTGTTGGGCTGTTTTGATGTTCGCCTGTGTTGTTTGTGTTAATTTTCAATTCTTCATTTTCAGAAAGTAAAATATTTGTGCATCAGTAGTTGTTATTATTCTTTTGAGTAAATTGTAAGGATGGGTTCAAAGAGAACTGATCAGAAGAATAATTCAAAAAGAAGAACACTTAATTGAGTATAGAGAAGAAGAAAAAAATTGTAGATAAAGTTCAGAAAGGTAGAACAATTAAGATGTAACTCAAGAATATAGCATTTCCAGGACAACTGTGGCAACGTTTTGGAACAGAGACAAAAGATTATGGGTGCTAGGCTGTCTGCTGGAGCAATGAAGATTTCTGACAGGAATCAATGATAGATGTAATTGACTCTTCACTGAAAGAAGAGTCTATCAATGAAGAGATCAATGAGGAGATGGAGAAGCAATTTCTCACTTGGATTAGAGAAAGACAGATAAAGGGAGATCCAGTAACTCAGGCAATGATCTGTTAAAAGGCTAGGTTAATTTTCAAAGAATTGCAGATGAAAACTCCAAGATGTATCTAAGATAAACTGAGGAATTTAAAGCAAGTTGAAGCTAATTTCACAGATTCAAAGGTAGAATAAGATAAAAAAGATTTTATTCCAATATCCAAGGGCTAATAAACTGTGTATTATACAATAGCAAAATATGTACAGTAAAGAAAATAATATAGTGTCTCTCTCTCACCTCCCTATTAGGGAAATGGGATGGAAGTCCGACAACGAATTAATCTATATTCCATAGACTTATTGGGAAATATTGTCCTGCAATTCAACAGTTTCTCAATTTGTCACTAGTTCGGCAATGGATTAGTGTCAAATTGCGAGGTACCACTATATAACTTTCATTAAGAATTGATAATATTTAATGAAATACATAGATGATTTTATGAACAATATTTTTCGTTAAAATGTTATAATCTATAGAGCAGAAGTTCCCAAAGTTTTGCCTAGGTGGGCCAAATTGTAAATTCCAAAATATTTGGCAGCCCAAAAAAAGTGTTATGGAAAAATATGTTCAAATCAATAAAAAGTTAGACACAAGGGTATGATTTATACTAATTTTATAACAATCGTTTTTTATTTATGACAATAATTACTTTTTATTACAAACTGTTTAATTATTTTTGAAATGTGTTATTTTAAATAAAAATAACTAAATAATTTCAAATAAAAAAAAAAAAGAAAAAATAATAAATTCATCAATCTGAAGTGTGGACTTGTGCAGTTGTTTTTCATTGAGCCTTGGTTCTAACAAGGTAAGGAAGGAATTGTCCGACGCCAATTTGGACCAAATTTTGGGTGTATTTAGAACTGTATGAGTAATGATAATAAGCAAAATATTACATTCCCGTTTTTGGTTGTTAAAAAATATATATAAGGTTTTATATAACCCATTCTTTTCGTATATGTAATTAATTATTAGCAGTTAAATACAAAAATATTTAAAAAAAGTAAACAACAAATATCTAATGACCTCCCCGACCAACATCATGGACTTTAGTCACAGCAATAAACAGGGGGAGGAGGTTTCTAAAAATATCACATGCTTAAAACGACTGCTGTTGGCAATAGCAGCCATTTCCCGCTGAATTGTGACGGTGGCTGAACTGCGTTTCGCACTCATTTTCACATTCATTATTAAGCAAATAGATAGATATGTATTACCAAGATGCCATTTTAGATTTCAATTAACGCTTTGCATACTATGCCAGCTGTTCAGGAAAAGTGCACTAATGACTAGAAGTTAAGAGATTTTTATTGTAATCATTAATACAGTTTTAATATAATTATTCATAATTATGTTCATTTTCATTATGTTAGTGCATATTTACAAGAAAACAGTTCAAACACAAAGGTTTTTGGCAAGCAGGCCAAGAGCATTGAATAAATGTATAGTTTGGGCATTCCGAGCATTGATAATAGTCAACATCAAAACATATGTCTCGCAGGTTTTCAAACCTAGTAGTGGATACCAAAAATCCAGATTTATCCCAGGCATATTTAAACATTTCTGCAAATAGTGGCAATTGCAGTTGGTTCAGCACCAACATGTGGATGATGATGTCACGTGCATGCAAATGTATAAGCGCTTGGTCGTTATCACACGTTCCTAGATTCTCTTTATCATATCTTTCCACTGATGGAAACACATGATGTCTAATGGCTGCATAAGTTTGGTTGCCCCTTCAGGAATCCGACAAATTTTTAAATTTTTTCCATTTATTCTGAAGATAGATAGAGGCATCTCTGTGTCCACTCTATGAATCAATCAATAGGATTGAGCTCTCTCTAACTATTTTTTACAGAACATTCTCAACAAAATCTTTCATAAGATTCCAGTCTAGTTTGCCAGATCTGGAGGCCACAAGATGAAGATTAGAAGGATGAGGCATAGATTCAAGAACCCAGGGTCTCTTGTAGGCATATAAATGCTGGGGAATGAAGCTTTCCACTCATTGAAAAGGACAGGCATGATTGTGTACGAATGAGTCAATGAACTCACACTCAACAACCTCAATACCTGTGTATCTTTTTCACCTTGGAATGAAAGTGTTCTTCCTCCATGCAGCTCGTAATTTATGCAACTTTCATCGAAATTATAAATATCATCCGAGGATATATTGTCTTTTTTGATCTCCTCTTCCATCTGGATTATCAACACTGTGACTTCTCGCTCAATATCCTCTCTCTTTCGTATACTTTTAAATGAAATAAACTTTGTGATCTTTTGTGATCCAATCTTGTTTTTATTCTTGAACTGCTGAATCCAGTAGTGGGAAGCGGTAAAATTTTCTAATGATAATTCATTTGCCTTACAAATTGCCCATCTTTTCAAATCACGATCATGAAGTTGAAATCCGTCATCTTTTGCTTGGTGGAATTTTTCCATCACAAACTCACTCACCAATTTCACTTTTTCTCTTCTTGTTCCCAGTTTAGTTGCATACTCCTTGAATCTCTTGATATATCGTTCATGCTTCACTCTTGGGAAGAAATGCTGGACTCTTCTAAATTTTGGCTTTTCACTGTCTATAAATTCTAAAACTTGCCTTATATATTCATACGAATACACCTCATGTTTACCATATTCAAGAGGGAGGCTCATATATTAGCTCTGCATTTTGTTCTTCTTCTGAATCAAGAGAAAACAATTCTTCCTCTTCCAGAAAAATTGCAATTAGAACTTTCTTCAGCGTTTTTTAGCATTTGGTGTATCCGAGATGCCAACTTTTCTTCCTCTCTGGACGGAAGTGCTTGTTTTGAAGTGTTGTTTGAGAGGTTAAGCAGACAGTTGATCACTCTCTGGGATGATATTGGCATTTTGTTAGTTGAATATAAAATGGTCTCACAGTCAAGATAGGTGAAATATATGTCTGTTGTAATTGTAGGATTGATTCAACACACTGTCACGTATCACTCGACAGGGAACAACTTTTTTAGTTGTTCCCTGTCGAGTGATACGTGACAGTGTGTTGAATCAATGTCACGTGCTCTTGAAAACTGATAAAATAACAAAGTTCTAAAAATTACAAGTTTTTCGACAAGAAAGTGTTTCCAACTTGGAAGAACACGTTCAAGAAATTATCTACGTAAATACTCAAATTTATTAAAATATTTTGATATCAACAGCAAATAAAAAAACATGCATTACATTAGTGGTAGTTCACCTGGAAGTCCAGTACATCTCCTATATATTTTTAACAACCAAAAACAGGGAAATAATAATTTGCATATTATCATCATTCATTGAGTTCCAAATACTCACAGTTTGGCTCCAAATTGACGTTGGATAATTCTCTTCGCAGTTCAGCCAGTGCCACAATTTGGTGGGAAATGGCCGCTATTGCCGACAGCAGTCGTTTTAAGCATGTGATATTTTTAGAAACCTCCTCCCCTGTTTATTGCTGTGACTAAAGTCCATGACGTTGGTGGGGGAGGTCATTAGATATTTGTTGTTTACTTTTTTAAATATTTTTGTTTTTTAACTGCTAATGATTAATTACATATAGAAAAGAATGGGTTATATAAAACCTTGTATATTTTTTTAACAACCAAAAACGAGGACGTAATATTTTGCATATCATTATTGACACAGTTCTAAATATAGCCAAAATTTGATCCAAATCGGCGTCGGATAATTCCCTTTCTTCCCTTGTAAGTCAGTTGAATGTATTCTTAACACTGTTTGGTCTTAATTTGGACTTATTAATATTCATGACTGAGAAAGTTTTTCACTTATATATGCTAAAAAACTTTCTCAATACATATTTCGAAGCACTTATACAGGTATTTTTTAAACTGGACAATTTTTAATTATAATATAATAAAATTTATTTATTTTTTTTGTAAAAATGTAAATTACCTCTATGAATTCAAGATTGTGGATGATCTGCATCGCGGACTGCATTTCTAGGGTTTGTGGGCCACATTTGGCCCGGGGGCCGCACTTTGGGAACCCCTGCTATAGAGTAATAAACTGAATAATTTTTCAAAAATTATTCAGTTTATGAATAATATGGTAAAATACAATATTAATCTTAATTGAATAATAAAAAATATGGTTTTAATCTTAAAAGAAAATCATTTAACTTTTGTGATTAATGCCTCGCAGTAATAAATGGCATCTGAGGGACTCTGTGCCATCTATTGCGCTTTGTGAAAATTTTCAAGGTCATGCAAAAATTCTGTACCTTTCTAACTTTTTCATTCCTTTATTAGGCATTAATTCAATTTTCCATTGATTTTTTAGTTTCTCTCTAAAAAATCAGTGGTGTCCTACAGAAACATAATATCTTTCTTTTGAAGTTTAGCGGATATTCAAATGTGATGACATCACTGTTACTATTTATAGTTGTATGCGTTGGCTGCAAACAGTAGCAGTGTTAATCGTGCAGCTACTCTTCGGACAGCGTCGTCTTTAATATTGCAGTGCTTTGTTTTGATTATTTGTTTTTATAAAATATTTTGTATTTATATCAATTAGCTGTCAATTCACGATTTATTGAGCTATTTTGATCACTTTTCTTTATCTAAATTTCTTATGTAAATACTTTACCTTTTTTTCATTATAATAATGTTGATCATCAAAATTGATTGTATTCTGTTTATAAAACTTTTCTCCGTTATATATATTTATTTCACTATCAATATTGTGCTTCACAAATAGAATTTCTGGAAAACTTCTATAAATTGAAAGATCAGATTGAGAATTTTCGTTTTTTACAAGATTTGATTGAATATTTAATATAAAATTACTTTTTCTTTCTTCATTTGAATAATTTTTACGTCTAATTTTTAAAATTTTCAAACTTTTATAAAAAAAAGTCTAGCAAAATTAGAAAAGACACCTCATACGAACAGGGCCACCAAGAGGGGGTGACATCCGTGACTTTTGTCACAGGCCCGGCATCAAAAAAGGCCCAACCGTCAGGCCTGAACTGTGACATAACATGTCCAATAGTTCACAGACTGCCAACAGAGCACCTAAAGCAGTTGTACCAAAATAAACTTTTTCATATATCATATAGTATGAAATGTATAGAATTTTGAATTTGTTGTTTGCCTTTTTTAAATAACTGATTAATGTTTTATATGGCTTTTTATTAAACCAAAGTGATGCACTTTTTTAAGTGGTGCCCGGACCACACACTTGTCACAGGCCCGAAAATTTCTCTCAGCAGCCCTGCATACGAATATAGCTATAATGCTCCCTGAATTTCACTAATTAGATCAGATCGTTTCCGAAATCAATATAACCAAATGACACAATCTTCAGAATAAAGTATGCTGGGCAGAAATTTCCCAAGAAACCAGTGACGGTAATACAGCCTCAAGCATGCCATGTCCATTTAATCAGCTAACATACTTCAAATATACTGTATGCAATAGAAAATATATAATCAAACAAAGAAATGAGTTACATGTAGGTGTCTCAAAAGATAAATTAAAAAATATGAAGATAACTTCTTATTAAAAGTTATTTTCATTGAAATCTATTTTGAACAATTAATTTCTACAGTATCATCATGCACCGGTAACGTGTCAATACAGTGACTTTTAGGTTTCGCAGACAAATTTCTTTAAGAATTTCACAAAATATTATTTAAATTCTGAAATAAATTATATTATTTAAATGCAACATTTATGTAGCCTCAACGCGACAAATGCAAACTGAATTCTCAAGCCGGGGAATAGTCAACATTTTTCGATTGAAAAAGACAGAAATTGAAGTCAAATGGAACAGTTAACATTTTTCTATCGAAAAAGACAGAAATTGAAGTCAAATAACAAAAAGAAGTATACAAAACATAAATAGGGTGAACTACGAAATTTAAAGCAACTTTATAAAAAGATTGGGATTTAGTTTTCTAAAAGACGCAATTAAAGATTTGAAGTGAGAGGAGTTGAGTTTAGGTTTTCTAAAAGACGCAATTAAAGATTCGAAGCGAGAGAAAATAGTAACCGATTAAAGATTCAAAGCAAGAGAAAATAGTAACGGCGACACTTCTGGAAGTAAAGATTCGAAGCGAGAGAAAATTGTAACGGCGACACTTCTGGCGTAAATTTATAATGAGATTGGGATTTAGTTTTCTAAAAGACGCGATTAAAGATTCGAAGTGAGAGAAAATAGTAACGGCAACACTTCTGGTGCGGGAGTTCGCACATGCGCAGAAACATGGACACCACACACTTGTTCCTTTATTATATATGATATTGCAATATATTTCACAAATGGCTCAATTAAAAATTTTTTATTTCATAGATTTTAATAAAAAGTTTTGAATATAAAGTGAGGAATTTTTGGTGTAATTTCTGCAATCTTGAAATACTGCTATAATACGTTAACTAACTGTAATTTTACATTATATTGGTTGCTAGAACATTTTTCTATCATATTACTTAAAATTATTGAAGTTTTTGAAATTTTGTAAAATTTGAAAATAAAATTTCATGTTCATAACTAGAGGAGCATCTGTATTTCTATTATTTCATATGTGAGACTTTCTGATTTTCTATCACATCTTTATAACTTTAGCTTCCTCCTAATTTATCTTTATGTCTTCTTCATAAGCTAGTTTTGCTAGTGTAATTGTCAATTTATCTTTCTCAATGTCATTCTTATGCTCCACTAATCTATCATATAGATTTCTTCCATCACCTCTAAACAGAATTGTTCTACATTGTTATAGTTGCTTGTTAATGGGATCTCTTAGAGTCCATTCCTTAGACTTTGGCTATAATTGTCTGTCATTCCTTAATTTACCAAAAATTGTGATCCTCTTTTAAATGCCATCCTTTTGTTCTGCATCTTAGTGAAGTTTTTAACTGTTTTTATATCGCCATTGACAACAATAGGACTATATATTCTTCTTGTTTGTTCATTGCTCATGTCTGCTTATATTTCATTACTATTTCTATCATTACATTCTCTTTCAAATGTTTTTTACTTTTCTATATATGCCGCTAATGAAATTCACTAAATACCCATGCTTTCTTCTGTAGTCTATAATCTTACTGAATTCTTTCTTTCATCTCCATACAGTATGTTAAAATCCTTCTGAAGAAGGCATGAATGCCACACATTTATGATGTCATTTGATCAAGAGGATATGAGGATTAATTCATATATCAATTTTCAAAACATAGAAGTATTTCCTTTCTTTTACAATTATTTGTACATCTAAAGAAATGTATGATTGTGCTGCTTTGTTTTTATGTTTAATCTCAGGTCTAGATTATGGTTTGTAAAGAAATCTATGGGCCGATTACAGAAACGAAGCTTTAACAGGCCACAGCTTACGCTTTAGACCGTGGCTTCAATAAACTGCCATGGAAAACCGGTTTCAGAAACCGAGACTAGTGAAGCCATGGCTTAAAACACTGCTGTTCCCTTAAACATCTATCGCCCCGAGAAATTGAATTTCTTAACCAATCAGTGATTCGCAGATGACGTCAGTAAAATGATGTAGTTTTCAAGCGTTAGTGCAGCAAAATCATACAGAAATTTTTTCTGAGGAAGAAAAAAAATGTATTAATTGATCTAATTAAAGCCCATCCTACTATTGAAGATAAGGGTTATGATATAAAATCCACCAATAAAAAAAATGTTTGGAAAAGCATTCACAATTAATTTAAATTTATCATTTCCAATTCGATCATCTTGACGTCTAGAGTAGTAGTAGGTAGAAAAGAATTTTTCAAAAAGTATTTTAAAAATTATTATTTTATATAATTTTAGAATTTCTTATACCATTCAGGAGACTCTGTAGAACTGATCAAAGAAGCAATAAAAACTGAAAAAGTTAAGCAGGAGTTGAATAGATTGTAAAAGTGGAAATAACCCAAGAACTGATAATCGAAAACTTTTGGATTAACGGATAACTTTCCCTAAATTTAAGAGAACCAAAGATTTGGTAAAGGGTCTTATAAAATTGAAAAAATGAATGATAATTTTGAATAAATCAGGAATATTCCAAGATAGATGTATATCTTATTACCAAAAATGACATAAGCACCTGGTTCCTACACTGATAGAAACATCATAAAATGTGACATTTCACTTTGGAAATAGTCTTTTCTAATAGAAAAACATCAAAGATTTTCACTTTGGAAATAGTCTTTTCTAATAGCAAAACATCAAAGATTGAGTTTATTTTATGTTATGAAAACCCAAAATAATTTTAAATAAGACATCTGCTAAATTTGTATATTATACATCAACTTATAAAAAAATTAATAAATTATTAATTTATGAATTTTGGACCACAATTTTACACTTGTTTTCATAAAAACATATTTCTTCAAATCATTTAAAAATTCTTCTATATAGTTAAGAAGTTTTGAGATAAAGAGATTTAAAGTTAGCTTTTTGTTTGTTTACACAATAGGTAATAAAACTTTACCTTTGTTTAGCGACACGCCCACTCTATCATCCTATCCGGAAATGACATTTTACCCCTCATTTCTCTAGAACACACCATCTACTGTCAGAAAAACAATAACATTGTAGAGATTGACCAACAGCAAAATATTTATGATGATTTTGAAATATGATGCTTTGTTTACATAATAAAAATGGATCGGATTACATTAAATTCAATAAAAAATCAACAAATAAACATAAAAGAAAAAATGTTTTTAATGACGCGATGTAGTCGGTTTCGTAGAGACCTGGAGTCACTACAAAACCAACTACACTGTGACATTTTTTTTTTCAATTACACTGTGCCGGGTTAAAAAACATATCTTTTAGCAATTTCAGATACTTTTTCTAACTAATGTTCACTAGTGAATATCTAATCATATTAATAAATACTTTTATTATTAACTAGAGTCCAAGCACTATTAGCAGTAAAATATTATAATTTCAACTTTTTAATAAAAACGTTTTCGGTCGTTTTTTACTCCGACCCTTTTCAGTTAATCTTTTTACACATATAACAAATACAAGAAAAAGTTTTTGAATAAAAATATTAATATTAGAACAATTATAACAAAAATATTAATATTAGATTGTTCTAATATTAATATTTTTGTTCGAAAACTTTTTCTTGTATTCGTTATACGTGTAAAAAGATTAACTGAAGAGGGTCGGAGTAAAAAAACGACCGAAAACATTTTTAATAAAAAGTTGAAATTATAATATTTTACTGCTAATAGTTCTTGGACTCTAGTTAATAATAAAAGTTTAAACATAGCAGTTAAATTAAGAACCTAAGTAATAAATACTTTCTAGTATTTAACATTTCTAAATGTGTATAATCTAAATATTTTCAAAATGAAATTTTTACTACATCATAACTTCTTTTAAATTTATGAGTGCATTTTCTTGATATTTTCAATGCTGTAGGTTCCCAACTTATGTAGTTAATTCATCCAAAAAAATTTTGCATAAGTCCAACAATGGTAAAATTCAATATACACAAATGGAAGCATTAGCAAATGGAACAATCAAATGAAATTTATGAGCCCACTTTAACCAAAGATAAGAAAATTTAAAACCATAATTGATATTTTTGTAAAAATGTAAATTATTAAATTTTTCATTAGTGTTTTATGGAAATTGTAAGGTCCTGAGGGGCCATGAAAACTTCCAAATGACTGAAATATTAATTCTGTCTTAGAAGTTTGGTCAGTTTTATGTAATGTAAGAAATAATTATTGTATATAACCACAATGGTAAAATTGTGGCTCTTTGGTATCTTCAGCATGGCTCCATACCATGAAAGTCAATAGTTAACATTGAGAAAATACCTACTTAATTTAGAAAAATATATTTGTAATTGTTTATTTATTGTAAACAGTAGTATTCATAACATACAAAATAAATGCATGTAAAATATATAATAAACAATTTTTGAAATCATTGTTAAGATTACCTGAAAAAACTGACAGCTCTCAAATATTAGGGATTCTCTACATGGCTCGCAGTCAAATGAAATTTGGCCACCTCTGGTATATAATTATTTCTTAACTAAAGGAGAAGTGATGTGAGATTCAGAGGGACTTCAATAATCTCAAAGACAATTATTTTTTTAAGCATCTTTTGTGACGCTCTTGCTGACATCATGTACAGCTGCTATATTTGTAACTTATAAGATACCTATATTCTATTGTATTTTAAAATTATTGGTAGAGACAGTGTCTATCAATTCTAATAATATAAAATATCTGATATATATTCTTTATATATTTTATATAAAGAATATACAGTCAAACTTCGGTTCATGAATGCCTCAGATTATGAACAATTCGATTTACAAATTTTCCAAACAATGCATCTCAGATGATGTACTGTATCTTGAGTTATGAATACACAAGCCTTCAACATAAATATTTTCAATGATAATGCCATGTTTCACTTTAGAAACATTTTAAAATGTTAGACAAAAACAAATCACACTGGACAACTTTTTAATGAGACAGAGGCCCCCACTCTGCTTCAGACCCACTGTCTGAAGAAGAATCAAATGGTGCAAAGAGACAGAAAAAAGAAAAAGAATCCCCTTCCAAACAATAACATTTCACTTCCTCACCACCTTCCACTTACATCATCAACTCTCTCCATTCAGGTACAATAAACTAAATTAAGTTTTCATCTATGTTTAATCTGTTTAGTGTTGTGTTTATCTATAATGTAAATTGAAAGCACTTCATGCAGATGTGAAAAATTCTCAAAAATTATACTTTTAATCACTCACTAACGTTTTCGGTACTATCATACCCTCCTTCAGGTTACATACTTTTTTGAAATAAGAATTTTTTTGTGCCCCCATAACTGCATTTAGTGATGTTTTTATTGTAGTTTATATATTTATTTTAGATTGTATTTATTTTAGTACCATAAGTTTGTTATGATGTTTTAATTTTTGCCGGTAACCATGGTAATGTTTGGATTTGAATTTTAAGCTGTTAGACATTCGATAATCTTATTCCAAAAAAGTGTGTAGCCTGAAGAAGGTACGATAATACAGAAAACATTAGTGAGTGATTAAAAGTATAATTTTTGAGAATTTTTCACAACTGCATGAATGCTTTCATTTTCATTATAGTTTTTATGGTATGAAAAAGCAGTTAGTTTAAAAAGGATATTGTGTTTATCTTTTTATGATAGATTTAATGGTTTCCATTGATTTTGTTAAGAACTTGTGCACAATGTACTGTTATAAAAGTTTAAATAAGCAATCATCTGGGGTCCAGGAATGGATTAATCCATTTTACATTAATTCTTATGGGGAAAATAGTTTTGATTTACAAACAAACTTCAGGAATGAATTAAGTTCACGAACTGAGGTTTGACTGTATAATCTTTATATAAAATTCATCAATATCTGAGAGAGAAAAGGAAAATAGACTCATCTCCAAAATAATAACTACACCCATCTTTTTTCAACAAATTTCCTTGTTTTCACATGAGAAAAGAAGCACTAAAATTCCGTCTCTCACAGGATAAATACAGATGGTTCTTTGTTCAAGATATGGCTGGAGCTACCTTGAACAAGGAAAACTTATACATTGGTGTCTCTCTGATATTGCATAAATTGAAATTGTGCAAGTCAGCAACCTACTTTATATGTAATATATTGTATATATATTTTAAGCATATATAGATAGCCCACAACTTTACAACTATTCTATTGGGTTGTTCGGAAAGTAATTTCGTTTTTTTCATGAAAATGAACAACAATTTTTTTATAGTATATAAATATTTTATTCAATTATATATTGACCATTTTGGTCCAACACATGTTGCCATCTTTCTGATAGTAGCATGATTCCATGCTCATAGAATTTCTGATCTTTGTTTGCAAAAAACTGAACCAAGTGGTTTTTGACATTCTCACTTGAACTAAATGTTTTGCCATTTAAAGACCGGAACAAGTGATAATCGGAGGGTGCCAGATCTGGTGAATATGGTGGGTGTGGTGACACATCCCATCCAAGCTATAACAGCTTCTGGCAAGTCATCAAACTTGAATGAGGTCTGGCGTTATCATGGTGAAACATTACACCTTTTCTGTTAATCAATTCTGGCCTCTTCTGTTTGATGGAATCACTCAATTTGTCCAATTGGTGGCAGTACACTTGTGAGTTAATTGTAGAATTGTCTGGTAGAAGTTATAAAAAAAAAAAAAAAAAATGATTCCCTTGAAATCCCACCAACAGAGAGCATCACTTTTTTTTGATGAATATCTGCTTTCGAAGTGCTTTGAGCTGGTTCATCTCTTCTGCTCCATGATCTCTTGCATTCAACATTGTTGTAAACAATCCATTTTTCATTATCAGTTATGATTTGCTTCAGAAACGGATCATTTTGTTGACATTTGAGCAGCAAATCACAGATGTCAATGCAATGGAGCAAACCTCTTTCCTTGAGAACGTGTGGAACCCATATATCAGGCTTTGAAATGAAACCAAGTCATTTCATATGATCATGAACGATTGAATTTGACAAATTCAATCTCGTAGCAATTTCTCATATTGTTATTCACTGGTTTAATTCAATCAATGCCTTTATTTTATCTTCATCAGCTTCAATTGGCCTTCTAGGACGTAGTGCATCTTTAATATCAAAATTGTCAGAACGAAATTTTGCAAACCAATTTTGACACTGGCATTCTGTTAACACATCTCCATACACTTCCATAACTTTTTTCTTGCTTGAACAGCATTTTTATCTTTTCGGTAATAAAAAAAGCAAAATATGCCGAAAATGCTCCTTTTTGTTTTCCATTTTTGATAGGACACCAAAAATAAACAATTGTACAGAATCAAAAAAGTTTTTTTTACAAATAAACCTTGAAATGTCAGCTATCAAAATGTATAATGACAATAAGGCTTAGAATAAAATTGGCGGGTAAAAATACAACTAATGCCACTTGTCGTGAAAAAACGAAATTACTTTCTGAACAACCCAATAATTTATGATCAAATATCTTAAGTGGGAATGGTTGGAAGTCAAAAAATGCTAAAAATTTATGGATTTCTCATTTCTAATGTTTGTTATGTACACAATATATTATCTTAATAAGCATAAAAACTACAAGAATCAGTCAGAAGAAAAAAAAAATAAAAATGCTTTCCATATTTTCTATCATTGGATAAGGACTTGAACCCATTGAATTGCATTGATTAATCACAGAATTAAGAGATTTCATCACTATTGTAAGTACAACTGATTATAAGTCAAGCCATGTAAGACAAAGACTATCTGTATATATACAGTATATTTATCACTCTCTCTTCAAAAATTCAAATTTTAAGAAAGATTTCTGTACAACATGATTTTTTTTTAATAATTGTTCTATATTTTTTGTTAAATAAATGAAATTGTTTATTGCATTAAACAACATTGTTTAATACAATAAACTATGTTTAATCTGTTTTTATATATATAATAGACAATTAATTGTTTAATACAATAGACAATTAATAATATCTATTATATATATTCATGTATAAGCCAAGAAAATTTGTAAAGAGAATTCTTATAAAAAGAAGGACAAGTTTATACACAGGATATTTAAAAATTGGAAAAATTTTCCAATTTAAGATTATAAGATTCATCTGGTCTATCAAAACACAATTGTCATCATACTTATATGCCAGTCCTATGGTCCACCATATTTATTCCTAACAAAAGATCATTATCTTACTTATTCTATTATTAAAAATATATGGATAAATATGGCTGTTCATAAATTAATATTTTTGTATGTATTTAAATATTAAATCCTATACAAACAGGACTGAAAATACATAAAACAGTTATTGTGAATCTTTTTTTCAATAGCAGCTGCAAGATCTGCCATATTTATTCCTAATTATTATTTATTATTAAATAAATACCATATATTTTTAATAATAGAATCACAAATTATTAATGTGTGAATGTTCATATTTAAATACAGATAGTTTTCAATTTATGATTACCTGGATTTAAGAGGTTTTTCAAATATGAAGTTTCAAAAAAAAAAAAAAAAAAAAAAAAAAAAAATTGAAAATATGAACATTAATTGCAATAAAAAAAATGCTAAACATTCATAAAAAGACATTTAAAATCCACATACACAATTATACAGCACAGTATTAATTGGTTTTGTAGCAGAAACTCATCTGTTTTGAAATTGAAAATTTCAAAATGGCAGCCAAGAAGTGGCAGTAGGGGAACATCTGGTTTTATCATGATATTATGTGAATAATCTCTATCCCTGGATTATGCCTAAGATAGTAGTTCATCTGCCTATCTATCAATAATAATGAAGAATAAAAATTCTTTAAAATTAAAAGGATATAAAAAATTTCTTTATTGTCACAATATACTTGATTTTAAAAGGCATATTTTCATTTATTTAGATAAACGAATTATTGTTTAATCATATATTATTGATTTTGCTGACATCTATTTATTATTATTATTGTCAAATTTCCTTGGTGAAAATGGAATTCTTAGTTTTAACATTACATCTATGCAGAAACTGATTCTTAGTTTACAAATTCTTACTTGATGAGCTTTCTCCAAGAATAAATTAGCTAATAAAGGTGGAAACTACCTGTACAATCAAAAATATTAATTTATTTGTTACTTCACAATTCACAGCAGAAAATGTGTAGAATTAACAAGTAAACATGACCATTGTAATTCTACATATCATTTCTATTTCATTCACTGTTGAAAATATATGCCTCCTTTTGTTTCCATATGTACCTATCATGTGCAGTCTGCATCCATTGGAACCAATTAATTTTCTTATATCATCTCTCCATTGTTTGTATTGCCTACCAGGACTCTGCAATCATAACCCATTTTCACTGCGACCATCCGATAGACTGTTTATAAGTACTTGAATGTTTCTTACAAACTATAATATCTCAGAAAATAAACCTAGTCCTAAATTTTAATTAAACATCGATATTATTATTAATAATAATAATAATAATAATATTAATATTATTATTATGCAATTTTTTCATTTAAAATAATGGTAATTTTGTCCCTAAATTATGAGCAGTTTTTGGAGTATTCCACACTTATAAATTGAGTGAATATGTAATTAACTAAAATAATGATTAGCAAACAGTGATTACTATAGTATTTATTATTATACAGGTTGACTATCAAAAATTCAGCAATCAGTATTCCGGTTCCATCAGTTTTCCGGCATGAATGTCAGAGCGCATTCTTAAATTTACTGTGTTTGTGATCCATTGTTTTCTGGAGGTGCAGTTTGTTTTGATGGCCTTGTACTCCAGAATTAGATTTTTAGTCATGTTTGCAACCAGGGTTGCCAGATTGGCTTTTTTGATGCCAGATGAGCTGTTTTTGCCTTTTTTTGCTTATTGGCATTATATAAAATCTTTTAACTTTTTTCAAGAATAGGTAATAAATTAAAATTCTGAGGAACTATTTTATTTAGTTGAATTAACATTCTATAGAACTACAGTCTTTTTATTTAGTTATTTAACAATAAAATTTCATTTGCTTTTCATTTAGTATTTAATTTTATTTCTTTCGAGCATTGTTCTTAGAGAACAATGCTTGAAAGAAACTTAGAGAGTTGAAGATGACTATTGTATAGTCGAAAACATTCACCACTTGTTAAGCTATTAAGACAGTTTTTTAATGGTTTTATAACAAAATTATGAGACTTCATATTTTCACTATTTAAAAAAATAAATAATGAATATGAGGTCAAGGTTTCATTGAATTATTAAAAACTGACTATTCACTCTCTCAAAAAATTCAATTTGAAATTTATGATTTTATTAACAATAGAATATTGTACATATAATGTAAATGTTGTTATAATATAAGGAAATAAAAAAATTCCCTTGTACTTAGCATGCAAAAAAATTAAGGCTGTTTACTTTTTGAAACTGCAATTTTTTTTGTTACAAAATTATGCTATTATTTTGACATTTTATTTTGTATCATCTCTTTCTTTGTGTTCTATATACTGCCAAGTAATAAAAAAGACCTCATTAATTAAATTCATTTCTAGAAACAACAGAAAATATAAATTTGCAGCTTATTACTTTGGACTAAATATAATCACAGATAGGATTGAAACTATCAAGACTAATACTATGGCAATATTATTGCATCATTTTCAGTTATGTAATTCGTGATTTGAATGTTTTTCTTATTTAATATATAGGTAGTCCTCGACTTACAGTGAGGTTATCAAAACATAACCCCATCATAAGTTGAAAATGATCCATAATGGTAATAATTTTAGTGGTAATAATTTTAGTAGTAATAATAGACAATGGAATACTGAATCCTTTAAGATGGCATAATTGTCCAGATTTGATCCAAAGTCCTTAAAGTTATAAAATAATCCAGAATTGAACCTGTATCCCATTGTGGCAAGCCATTGCTTTACTACATTATTTTTTTATAATGCAGATAGTCCTCAACTTATGATATTTCAAACTTGAAATATAAGTTGAAGACTATCTGTAGTATGAATTTGATATATTGTTTATATTTGTTTTTTACTGTTTGCTTTACCTTATGTTTATATGCTATTTCAAAATCAAAATATTTAAGTTAATGCTTGAAAACTCTTTAAATATTTTTTTAAGTAATTAATATTTTATTAATGAATACATTGAAATTTCAAATAATTGAAATTTTGCAATTTATATAAAAATGTTTAATATAAAAAAAATTAATTTTATTAATATTTCATATATTGTGCATATAAATATTAAGAATAAAATTTTTGTTCTTTGAAGTAGTAAGTTCATAATAAAAAATAATTTGAAATTAATAAAATTGTATCTTGTTTAATTTATTGTAATATATTAACTTAGAAACAAAATGTTGTTAATTATTAAATAAATAAACAAGATAGGGTATAGCAATTCATCTTTTACTGTTATTGTTTTATTGGCTCTTTTCCAAAATAGATATAGATATTAATATAAAGTTAGCCTTTAAATTCAATATTGCAAAATTATTTAAATTTTAAAGAAATTTAAAAAGTCTTTAATATAAATTATCTTATAACAGTTTTAGATTAAATAATAAAGAAAATTAATTTGAATTAACAATGGATACAGATGAAGATACAAAAACAGTTTTATATAAAACTGGACTATCAAGTTGGATGAAAACAAATTTTGAGCGATTGAATACAGCTACTAATTTTGAAACATATGGATCATCACCTCCTGAAGCAGAAAGTTATTTTACAACCAGATTTAATAAAAAGAAATTAGATAAAATTTCAACAGGTAATTTTAATTTATTAAATATGAATGTATATATATGTACAATCTGATTTTAATCTTATGTTTTTTAAAAATTATCTAATGGTTGATGTGCAGCAATTGATTAAAGTTGATTTATTTAAATTTCTTTACTTGATTATATTTTTTATTTAATACTGAAATTTTTAAATAATCTACTTACTAAATATTCTTTCAAAATTTATTTTTTAGGAAAATAAAGTATGTTAGTTTGAAAAATATTGATTTAATAAAATATCTAGGTTTATAATTTGAGTAAAAATTTGTTTAAACCATACTAACTTTTTTAATTTTATTCATTTATATTACTGTGTATGTTAATATGTATGTGCACTGTATCATGCATTATACAAATCAGTATCTTCAATTATCAAAATATAGCATTAATAGTATTTCATAATTTTAATGCCTACATATAATTATAAAATAAAATTTACAATAATTTTAAATAGAAATAATAAATTTAACTAAATATCAGTCATAGAAAATTTTATAGTATACATTTTTCCAAAATTCAAATGACAAAGTAAAAGTCAAAATATTATATTCAAATCAGACCAAATACCAAGAATATATATACCAAGAAATATCAGCTTTAGATAAATGTAAATAGTTCTCAGTTTGAGTTCCTGCTTTGTAAGTTCTCAGGTTTGACCAGTTTTTTTCAAATATGAAGTACTTTCAATTCTGTTTTTACACAATAGATACATTCTTGAAGAATACATGTAAAAAATATACAGGGTGCGTCAGCTAAATCTGGACAAATTTCAAATTGATTTTTCTCACCATATTTGACGTCAGCACTATGATGCTGCTGATGTTTTAGTAAGCCAGACAAACTATGCGTTTGTGGATAAGTACAAAATAGCTGATTAGTTAAGATTGAGGGCAGAATATAATCGGAGAGCAGCGATAATCGAAGGCCTTCGCGCTGGATGTTAACCTTCCGAAATAATTCGGTTCTTTAACTATCCAAGATCGACAGTTTATGATATATGCTGCTAGATATGACAGCTTATGATGTTGCTGCTAGATATGCGGCTTCAGAGAAGTCTGACAATTTATGATGTTGCTGCTAGATATGCAGCTTCAGAGAAGTCTGAAAGGTTCTGCCCCACCCGGCAAGGAAGAGCCATTCCAGGGGAAGATCGTCAAGGATACCGGAAGTTGTCCGATGAGCTCAAGAGCTCATCTCAGAAGACCCAGAGCAATCTCTTAGGCAGTTGGCAAAAACATTGGGTGTGAGTGAGGCCACGATGCATCGAATTGCAGAAGAGGACCTACGGTACAAGTCTTACGTCATAAAAGTTAATTGCGGAAGAGGACCTACGGTACAAGTCCTACATCATAAAAGTACAGGAAGAGGACCTACGGTACAAGTCCTACGTCATAAAAGTACGACAGAAATACAAGTCCTACATCATAAAAGTATGACAGATGCTATCTGATGCCGCATAATCACAAAAGGTGATTGATGATGCTGTCTGATGCCACTAAAACAGAGTTGCTCACTGCAACTTGCTTCCTAAAGAATTCTGGCCTCCTAATAGTCCAGATTTGAATTCTTTGGACTATTACATATGGAGCATTGTTGAACGTAATAAGTCGAGAGACATCCTAATGTGGCATCTCTCCAGACCGCTATTGAGGCAGCGTTTTTGAACCTGGACAAGAGGCGTTGCGCAGGGCATGTCATCATTTCCGGTCAAGGATCGAGGCAGTAATTGAGGCAGAAGGGAATTACATCGAGTAATTTTAATGTAAAGGGATCCCAAATTAATGTGCAAATGATAATTTTGATAATTTTATTCTTCTTGTTAAATGAAATTTTGTTTAATTAAATTGTTTATTTTGTCCGGATTTAGCTGACGCACCCTGTATTGTATCTGTTAAAAAAATAGAAGATTAGTTCCATATCTAAAAAAATCGGCAAAAATAACATATTAAACTAATGAAAACTCATATAAGAAGCTTATATTTTTACATACTTGCACTTTTTATTTCACATGTATATAAAAATGATTGCACATGTATATAAAAAATGTATTCTACAGGGTGGGCCAAGATAAATCGAACCCAACCAAGTAATGAGCATATGAACTGGGTTCAGTTTGTCTTGGCCCACCCTGTATAAAGTAAATTTATTATTTGGAAAGAAAAATAACATGTTACTAAATCATAAATAAAAATTAAGCAAAGTAATGAGAATTACACATAATTAGATTTTTATTCATTCTCACTTTCTGACAACTAATGTATATATTTTTGTAAGACAGCAATATCGCTGTTATCACTAGAAACATCTTAGTTATTGTCTTCTTGCTCTATTGGTGAAATTCTTTGTGATCTCTTGAACAAAATTAGCACTAGTCTCCTATGGTGCCAATGTTTCAGTGGTTTTAAGAATGAATTCAGTTATTAATCATTGTATTCATGTTTTGGCTAGGCCATTATATAATTCTCTGTAAAATGCCATTAATGACTTCAGATCACATTGAAACTTTCCTGCTCATTAGGATCATATTTAACAAAATAGTTTGAAAATTATAACTTATCATTTATTGACTTTTCAGTAAAATTAATAAATTTATATGTGCATGAATTTTAATTTTTATTAAATTTTTTATACTTTTAAACATCAAAAAGGTATTTTTTTTATTTTAAATGGCAAACTCAAAATGCAGACAAAACATTATTTCCTATTGAAGTTATATGTGTAATTAGAGGAATTCCCCAAAAGTTTCTTTTTTAATTGGAACAAAAAACAACATGGAAGTGAATAATGCAATGCAAATGTTGCATTCACTGTAATATGTAAAAATTTTTTCTTAGAATTTGGGTTAATCATGTAAAAACAAATCATATAAAAAGAGAATGAAATTTTTTTCTAATTCATGTTAAATCAAAATTATGTAAAAAAAGTTTGTGTAAAAACAGAATTGGATGTATTAAAAAAATTGAAAATATGAACATTAATTGCAATAAATGAACATTTGTAAAAAGACATTTTAAACAATATACATTGCTATTTAATATAGTACAACTGAGTTTGTAGCAAAAATTCTGTTATCTGCTATGAAATTAGAAAAATCAAAATGGTGGACTGAGAATTTGGAAATCACTTATTCTTTGACCATCATGGTTTTACTGCATGTTATGTAAATAACTCTCCTTTCTGGATTGTACTTAGAATCAGTGGTTCTTAATCAGTGTTCTGCAAAATTATGAAAGTGAGGTCTATTTGAATGATCTTTGCGTATTGCACAGTACGCATTTTGTAATGTAGACAAGATTCAACTTGCTTTTTCGAATAAACTATTAAGAGGCTTATTCATAATAGCATTTAAGATTTTGCTACACTTTTCGACATTATATTTGTGTCAGCTAGGTTTTTCAACATTAATGAATATAAAAACTAAAAAATGCAAAAGACAGAAATATTGAAGAAATGAGGGTAGCTTTATCACACATCAGATCTGACATGACATAAATCTTCAAAAGACAATTAGCTCAGGTATCACATTAAACTTGATTTAAAAATGTTCTATTTTTCAAAGAGTGTTAGTTACAATTCTTGAGAATATATGTTTTTTAATCAATGTTTTTTTTACTGTAATTTAATGCGTAATGTATAATTTTTAGTAAAATATATGGTCATGCATATTTTTGTTGTTTGTTTTTATGGTCTTAGTGATATAGTGTTCTGCAAATTTTCTTTACAATCAAAAATGTTCCATGATTTCAAAAAGGTTAAGAACCACTGACTTAGATAGATAAACAGATGAGCTACTTATGTTTATCTGTCAATAATAATGAAAAATAAAAATTTTTTAATATGTATATTTTTGATTATCGACATAGACTTTGCCAGTAGATCTATTCCTAACTAAACTAAATCAAACTATGGCCCCTCAATGGCACTAGCCAGGCAACACATAGACCAGCACAGTCATTGGGACATGATGTTGGAACGGTAGATCCCTGGTTCGATTCGCGGCCGAAGCGGATTTTTTTCTTCAGATAAAGTAGTTAAAAATTCTAGTTTAATTATTAATTAATATATGGCGCCACTCATTGATTTAATAAAATAATAAATATTCTAATTACAAGATGGGTGTAAGCACCACACATTGATTTAATAAAATAATAAATATTCTAATTACGAGATGGCGCTAAAATTAGTCTAAATTCGTTCAAATCATTAAAATTACTGTTAAAGTTTCAAGGGATATAATTTGGATTCAAATCATTAAAATTTCTGTTAAAGTTTTCAAGGGATAAAATTTGGCAGTTCATTATTTATATATAATATGATATAAATAATTTCTTTATTATTGTAATTTGCTTGGTTTTAAAGGCCATGTTTTCAATTTTTAGGTAAATGAATCATTATTTAATCATAAACTATTTATTTTTTTTATCTTTGCTTAATTTCACTATAGTTAAATTTCATTGTTGAGAATAGAACCTCTTTTTTAACATTATACCTACAGAAAATTGATTCTTGGTTTACAAAGTTTTACTTTGAGCACACTCCTGGAATTAAAAGTTGGGATTTACTTGTATATTCAATTAAAATTGAATAATAGAATTTCTACTAAAAAGAATTCATTCATATTATGCCAATTTCATTGTCATTTTGAACTTGTCTTTTTGTCAGGATAGATAATGTAGAATTTTTATATTGTTTAGTAGATATTAATTATTTTAAAATTATTTATAGTTTCATTTAAAAATTTTGTGTGTAATATTTGAAAGAATTATGACACACTAAATAATAAATGATACAGAACATAATACAGATAATCCTTGATTTACAAATGATTGTAAGTTGAGGACTATCTGTATTTATGATAATGATATAACTGTTAAAATTTGTGATTGGTCACTGTAATTCATATGAGTTCAAGTCTGTGAGCAATGGTCTGATGTATAAAAAGCATCTTTTTTGTACATCAAACCATTGCTCTGGATAGATTTTGTGCTTGGTTTGTTTATTAAGATAACATATATAGTGTCCTAGTAAACATTAGGAGTGAGAAATCCGTAAATTTTAGGCATTTATGACTTATGACAGTTTGGTTGAAATAAAATCCTGTCATAAGTGAATAATTATCTGTAAATTAATCTAATTTCTGATAAATTATTTTATAGTATTGGTTGGCTTATGCAGTACTCATTTTGATTGAATAAATAAATACAAGAAAATAGAGTAAGCTATGATGCAAAAAACAATTACTTAATGGTATAAAATATTAACAAAAATTACACAAAACACTTTTAATCTGAAACTGTAGAGATCATCATCATCCTGTATAATGATATATGGCTAACAGTGACAGAAGAGAATGTATACAAATAGATGAAAGAGTGAAAGAAAGAAAATATATAAACAAACAACTGTACAGTTAAGAAAAGAATTGTAATTTGTAGAGAGAACAGAAACCAAATAGGAAACAGAAGAAATGAGAGGATCACCACAATGCAAAGAAAGGGAGAGGCTATGTAGCTGAAAAAGAGAAATGAAAAATGCATAAGATGAAGTGATGAAAACAAACAATAAAAATGGAATGAAAAAACAAACAGAAGTAACTAGAAAATGAAAGAAATTTTTATGTTTTTTACATTCTAGAAAGTTAATTGTGGCAGACCAGATTTGCAGTACAATTATATAAAGGTTATTATAAAGGCATGGGAGCATTCAATTTTTAATGCTTCTCTAAAAAGTAAAGGTTTAGTAGGGACATTAGAAACTATTACTTTTTCTTCCTCCCACTCAGGAAAGAAATCACCAATAAGTAGTTTCTCGACAAGGGAGAAGTGATAATTTTCATTTACAATATTGGGAGCATGTTCAGTGATACAAGTTTTTAAGTCTTAGCAGCTTTTCTTGTATTTATTTATAGAATTGATATTCAGTTGTTTTAAAAATCGGTATATGACTAAATTGGCTAAGTTTATGCTGTATGTTATTTATTGATTATATTAATAAAATCTTATAGGCCTATATTATAAAAAAATTATTATTGTAAATTTATTATATTTTCTATATTTTATAGCAAAAAAAAAAAAAAAAAAAATTGTAAAAAAAAAAAAAAAAAAAAAAAAAAAAAAAAAAAAAAAAAAAAAATAGAATAAGATAGATAGACTTAAATTAAACTGTTATTTACAACTGCTTATGCTTATGCTGTATTCCAAAGATCAAACAGCACTATTAGCAGCTAAGTTTCTTTTATTTTAAAGATACAAACGTTTTCAGCGATTAGACCATCAGGCTATGTTCCTTCAGCAATAGAATACAATTTGAAAATTCAACACGTAAGAACTCGTAGTTACTATGGTAACGAAACTTAATACAATACATAATGTAACTAAATTAATAAATATTTCCAGTAGGTATTTGTGGCTATGTGAAAAAACGAAAAATAAAATAAAAATATAAAAAATAAATAATAAAACAGTTTCTAGATTTAACAATACACTAATTGCTAATGTCAGGTTTCCTGCTCAATAGCATGCTTCCATGGGAGAGGGGCTCCAATGTTGGTTTCACATTCAATATGCTTTCCATCTTTCACCTTTTTAATATCTCTATGGATGCAGCTGTTACAGCTTGAGCCAGTGCATTCAGTGGTCTCAAAATAGAATATATTTTTTTTATTCAATTATATATAAAAAAAAAAATAGTATATAGTTTGAGACATACTCATGCAATATCCAAAAAGTTGCATATTGCATGAAAGTGTTTTGAGAAATATTATATATTAGGAAAATGAGTTTAATTCCAATGATATATTTCTGTTTTTATAAAAATATAAAACCAAAAAATTTTCTATAGGAAAATAATAATAAGAAAATAAGGCAAATATATAGTGCAGCAGTATTAAAGTATTTTTTCTGGCTAGTGTTGAACTGTTTTTATCTTTTTATAAAGTGGCAAAATGTCTACAACCTTAATGATATAAAATATAAAATGATAATCCATCAACACTTCTTTCTGAAAGAATAATTTAAACAGTTATTTTTCCAGAAAGAATGATTTGAATAAAATATAGAATTTCAATTTATAGAATCATATTTGTTTAATTAATAATAATTAACATTTTACAGAAGTATAAATCACTTTAATCAAATAATTTCTTTTTCTTTTATTAGTATCAAAATAAATTTTTTTGCCAAAGGATATATTTTGGAGTTGTAAGAATTGAAATAGAGAATTGATTTGAGTAGCGTTGTAAAAATTCAATTATTTTTAAAAACTTGAAATCACAAATAGACAAAAAAAAAAGCTCAGAAAATCTTGAGCTTTTTTCATTATGCTTCGAATTTCCAATCAAGTTACTATGGTCATAATAAATAGTTTTTGATTTACTTTGGTGATGATAGAATTTATTAATTTTGTGATGATAAATTATTTATATCAAATAATGTTCATAAAAATAAAAACAATGTGAAAAATGCACTTTTAAAAAGCAAACAAGACTTAACAAATAATAACCTATAATACTAAAAGAAACTAACTTTGATTTTTAAGTCAAAGCTAGAGTTTCTTTTCAAAAAGCTTAAGCTTTCATTCTGTCATCTATTTACTTATGAGAAAAATCAAACTTTTCAGATTGAACTGACTTTAGCCAGCAATTCTAATGTTAATAATTTCAAACACTTTTTAATTTAATATTCTCAATTCTCAATGTTTTATTTACAGAATTGATTTATAATAACTATTAAGTGATTCTATTTCCACTTTGTGATTTATAAGAGGATAAAAAAATAAATATAAGTATTTAAAATTTTATATATTTTTTTTGTTGCATTTCTCAGACCCATATTACACAAATTACTTAAGATGCTCTGGCATCCAGATGTTCCTCGATGAATTTGTCTGTTTTGATTATACTAACACCTAAGAAGGACATCTCCAAATCTTTCTAGAAAATACTTGTGAGGTAACTTTCAACTCTTCTGGTCACTTGTAATTATTCACCATCTTAAAAAAGGAACTTTTTCTGTATTGATTGACAAGGCTGATTGTGAACCAAGGAAATGCTTTCCATCAATGAAATCTTTCAAACCTGGAAATATCTCATGAAAATTTTATAACAAATTTTTGATAGAATCCATAGTTTTTGTCTCAACAAACACAATAGAGCAGGCAAGTTAAAAATGTCTTAACTCATGGAATAATGGTACAAGAGATCATCACTAAGAAATGAAATACTATGCTCATCAGTATTCCATGAGTTATATTCTTTTATTTCTAATCAAATGTTTTTTTCAACATTTAAACATAATTGCAAAATTAAAAATACTCATATGCAAAAGGAAAGACATTAAATATAATTTAACTATGTCAAAAAAACATTGTGAAACCATCAAACAAAGAACTGATATGGCAGAAATTGACATTGAAAAACTATCACAAAGAATTGATTATTTAGAGAACTTTTCACAGAATTCCATAAAACAATTGCAACTTGAGACAGTTTGTGATGACAAAGATCAAAATTATAGTAAAGATTCATTTAGTGACTCAGCATGTTTTTAGATGGCATATTCAATGGCTGAGTCAGTGCTGATGATAAGGATTACATTACAATTACTGCAAATGCAAATGTCAAAATTCTTTGGGCAACATGAATGCAGATCAAATTTAAAGACACATTTATTTCATTAATCTATTCTAATTCCAAATTAAGCAACATCCAAAAATTACATTATAGGCATACCTCACATTACAGCACTTCATTAATATAGCACTTCTCAATTATATTCCATGTTTTTATTTTATATTCAAAAGGAAATTATATGCAAAATAAGACTTAAAATAGGTATATAAAATGTAAATTAATAAATTAGGCCATATCTTGAGTCCTCCCTGAAAAACTGGAATTGAGTCCTGGATTCTCCATCCTTCAAGTGCTATGTGAATGCTTTAGCATATGGCTATCCAGCAATGTTTTTTATGCTCAACACTATTGCACATTTAATGATGATGAATAATAGTGTAAATATATTTATAGGCTTTTATATGCATTAGAAAATAGACTGATTTGCTTTACAGCAATAGTCTGGAATATAATCACTGTAATAATAATGTATATCTGTATATAAAATTAAGTTTATCAGGGCAAAGCAGCACAAAAAATTCAATTGTTAATAATGACTGAGATTAATTTTAAAGTTGCTTGGGAACTATTTTGCAAGAGATATGATGATAAAAGATTGATTGTGAACAACCATATTAATGATCATCTTAGATTTAAATTTTACCAAAGGTATAAATTATCTTCTTTAGAATTACATAAATTATTAAATGAATTTGCTATACATATCTTAATACTAAGTTAAAATGATCATTATTGAAGCATAATACTTATTAACATTATCATGTTAAAATTAGTTCAGATTACAAAATGTGAATGGGAAACAGCAATAAATTTGGAAGAATTTCCAACTATAAATGATATTAAAATATTCTTAAAGAAAAAATGTAGGTTCATTGTTCAAAACTAATTACCTCTTTTACACACTAAAATTTATGAAGAACTATAGCATCAGAGCAGGGGTGACCTTAGGGGTGGGCGAGCAGGATGTTCGCCCAGGGCCACTAGTTGGTTGGGGCTGTAAAAGATCCACAACCAAAAGCTACACGGAAATTAAAGGGAAAAATGAATAAGCTTTTCTACAGAAATGTAGCTGCAACAAAAAATTATATATGATGCAGTAGGTAATCAAATGCTGCTTTTTATCCAGGACATCAAGTAACATTCTCTCAGATCCGTCCATAAATCTTTTCACAATTTGAACTTATTCTACAACTTTATGATACCACTTATATTGCTAACTTGTAAAAAACAACTACATATTTATTTTCATAACTAGATTACTAGAACTTTGACCACAGACCAATTTACAGAATGACTCAGATATCAAATTGTTAGTTATTCTGTTGTTTAATCATTCAATTTTCTATGAATTATTTTCTTATGTTTAATTGAATAATGTTTTATATTTTAACATGCTAATTGGTTTTTAGTTACTATATGAAACTTTATAAGTATGTTAATATAAATATATTATTATGGAATTTAAATTAATTATATCAGTAAAATTATTTGTTACATGATGGAAAGAGCTGTCATATAGTTCTTAAACTTCTTGAGTCACAGCCCTCTGAACAAACAGTTATAATTCACGATCCACCTTATGGCTTTTATCGTTATATAATTTTTTCCCATCCATCAGGAATATTTTTTTTGCATTGCTATCTCAAAAGCAGCTTGTATTATGGGGCTGCCAATCTGATAGTTACCTGGGTCTCCAGGGACCTAAGGCTGGCCTTGATCAGAACATGTTAAAAACTAATATGCTCAATTACCAAAGAGTAAAATCTTTTTCAATTCATTAATAAGCTCTCATCAGCAGGGCCGCCAAGAGGGGGGTGACATCCGTGATTTTTGTTATGGGCCCGGCATTGAAGAGGGCCCGACTGTCTGGCTTGAAGTGTCACATAACGTGTCCGATAGTTCTCATGCTGCTGACAGAGCACCTAAAGTAGTCGTACCAAAATAAACTTTTTTATATATAATATAATGTGTAATGTATGGAATTTTGAATTTATTGTTTGCCTTTTTTAAATAAATGCTTATTGTTTTGATCTGTGGTCCGGGCTCCACTTAAAAAAGTGATGACCTTTTTTAAGTGGGGCCCAGACCATAGATTTGTCACGGGCCCGAAAATTTCTCTTGGCGGCCCTGCTCATCACTTACAATTATTATTCATATAAATAAAGGAAAGTTGAGCATTTTGAACTCTGTTTAAAACAAAAACTTGTCATTCTCTTAGTTTAGAAACATTAGTCAATATTTTATATTATACATGTGAGGTCATAGAAATTACAAAATAATCCTATACACATTATCATTATTAATATTATTGTTTCAAACATGCTTTTAAATAAAACTAACAACTATATAAAAATTAATGAAGATATTGATTACAAGCATAAAACAATTATATTATGCTTGTAATCAATGGTCTTTGCATGCTAAAAGCAATAATAATAATGCATTGTGCAAGACTGTTAATAACGTTTCATTTGCTGGCATACAACTTGTAAGCCCTATCTTATATTGATGTGATTCAAATATTATTATTACTATAAAATACTTATAGGTGCTTATCTCCTATACATAAGAGACAGATGGTATCTTTATGAAAAATAATTTTATAAATGTTATTCGATAGCAAATTCCTTCTTTGAAAAAGTAAATTAAATTTTATATGGACAAAAAAAATACAAAAATTTATGTATATATTGATTATAATATATACATATATTAGATCATAATTTTAAAACAGTAATTTTTTTAAAATTACTGTTTTCTTCAAGCAAGATCATAATTTTCTTCAAGCAAGATTCTTTAAAGTTTTTATTACATGTTTGCTGCTTCTATATTTAATTCTTAAAAACATTTTTAAATTATTAAAAGTTATTT
>AYEL01090588.1:0-20131 GCA_000484575.1 Olivierus martensii
TAATTTTAAAATTGAAAAATTGTAATATTATTTAAATATATTTAATTTCAGAAGGAAATAAAACAGTATTGTCAGAGCATAAATGTATTACTGAATTTCCTTTGAATATCCATTCAAATCAAGCAAATCAAATTTCTCCTCATTTACTGGTTCCTCAAGTTTCAAATCTGATGTTTGAAAATTTAACTGATGATACTAGTTCTTCAACAGATACCACTCCATTTGTAACTCCACAGAGTTCACCAATGATTCTTCGTCGCAACATAATTGATAATTCTCATGTTGTTCCTAAAGATATAATGTCATGTAATCCAAAGAAAATATTTTATAAAAATTATTTTTCTGACAGTGATACAAAACAAATGGACAAAGCCAAAAAATCCAACAAATTAAAATCTGGAAAAAAATGCAATGTTTCAAATTTTGATATAAATGCTATCAGTCCTACATCTTGGTAATAATTTTTTTTTTTAAATTATTTGAATTTAAAACTATGTATTTGATAAAACTATAATTTTAATTTACCATTTGTAAATATTGCGTTAAATTAATATAATACTAAAAATGCTTTTAGCCTATTAAAAATATAAAGGAACAAATAAATTATCATTTAAATGTTAATAGATTAAAAATCAACAGTATTAGATATAATAATAATTAAATATGAAATATATCATGCTTGCAGTTAATACATATTTTAGTAAAATATTTCATAAAAATAATTAAATGTTGTTCATTTATCCCTATATGTACAAGATAGCATATATAATGTTAATCAAAGGGCATTATGTATATATAGGAAAACTGTTCAATAAAAGTTTTAGTAATATGATTTGTTTTAAAAATATATAAATTTATTATCATAAACATACATGAATTATGACTGAATTTTTAAAAAAATCTTATTATTACCTAATTTAAAATACCAAAAAAATGAATCTTCATAAAAGTAATGAAAAAGTTTCAATTTATTTTTTAAATTTCAAAAAAAGTAAAAAATATATATAGTATATAAATAAATTTACTATTTATATAATATATACATACATGCAACAAATACACAGTGTATAATTGAAAAAATTGTATTAATCTGTCGGGATCTACAAGTGGCGCCATCTATGTGAAACAGAATAAATTAACTGATACTCGTGTATTTCAATTTCTATTTTATATTAATTTTTAAAATAATTAAATCCAACTTTTTAAATGATAAAATTTAGTTTATATTTAAATTTTCAATCGCGAAATATTATTGAACTATTATTCAGGTATTATTGATATTTTCTACAGAATTTCCATTCGTTATTCGAAATGATAAATATTTAACGAATCCAGAATATGAAAAATGAACAGATAATCAGTAATTTTACACGAAGAACAAAATGAGTTTTATGCCAAAAAATTCGCAAATCAATGGAAACATTAAATATATTAACAAAATTTAAATGTTTAAAAAAAAAAATAAACGTACTCCTGTTTGAATAAAAGTAATGCAATGACATTACAAGGGAGACAGAGTCGATTTTGTTTTGTATAAAATAAGTTGACATTTATATATTTGACAAAAGCATAAAATATATAAACCTATAACTTAAGTTTAAAGTAGACCTTAATTTATTTTGAAAAATTATCAGTTTAATTATTATAATATACTGTATTCGAAGAATAGTTGGATATTTAAATTACTGCATTAGAGAATAAGATCACAAAGGTGAGTGAAAATTACTACATATTCATTATTCATCATATTAATGGCTTTTTCTATATACACATTATTTGCGTTTAATTACAATTAATATGACTAATGTTAGGTAATAATTATCAATTTAAACAGTTAAACGGATTGACTAGTAAGACAGATAAGATATCAAAATGAAAAAAAAAATTTATGAAAACAGACAAAACAACTGTGTTTAACAAATTCCAAATAATCGTATGACCTACTTTGATATATTATTCATGTGATATTTTGTTTTAACATAAAATATGTATTATTTATATCGATTAGTCAAATTTTGTCATGGATATATAAATAGTCCGATGTTGTTATAACATTCAACAAGAGAGTAGGTTTTAGAGTTATTTATTAATTAAAATATGACTTTTAGTATTCAAAATAAATTTATAACTATTTTTTTATAATAATACATTGTTTTTAGATTAAAAGGTAAAGATTTAATTCACAAATTGTGTACTTTTGAATAACAAAAATGCTATCCCTCGTAAATTATTGTTTAAATCAATATTACGAATATCTTAATTTTATAATAATCTAATCAGTTAGTTTTTTTACTTAAAAATTAAAATTTTTCGTGAGATTAAATAACCAATCTGAAATTCAATAAATTTCGGAGGCTGTCATTAAAAAATTTTAATGATGGATTATTCAAAGCCAATTGAATACATAAAATTCTTTTACTACTACGGATAAAATTGATGTTAAAAAAAAATAGGCCTATATATAGGATACAGGCGTCATATCGTCTCATTGGGAAAAAGATAATAATGAATCTGATATATTAAAGAAAAGATAGAATATATATAGCAAAAAATGAAGTAATATGAGCATATAATTTAATATAAAAGATAGTGATAACTTCTGTAAAATGTTATAGATTTTCCTTATTAGACAAATGAATGTTATATTTCTAGCCCATCTAAAATAGTTAGTCTAGAATCTTAGTTCAAGCATCAGTTTACATTTATAGATTTTTAAAATTTTTTGTTTATAGTTCTGTATTTATTCTTTTATATGCTAATATAACATTCACTGGATTCTTTGCATTGGTTCATATTGATAATTTAATAGATTTTAGTTCTTTTATATAATTTCAATAAAATTCTAATGATGAGGGGAATGTCCGAAAATATCTTATTAGAATTTGGTGTATATGCTTGTAAAAAATACTTTAATATGCTTAATGCACTTTATAAACCTATCCTAATTCAGATATTATTTAAATTATTATTTTGATATATCATAAAAGATTATATAGTCTTCCTCTAAAAACTTCAAAGAAAACATTATAATTATTACAATTCATGGGTACGATAAGTCAAACAATTTAGTGTTAAAAGCATGATAACTAAATAATTGCAATTAAATTTTTGCAAGAAATTAAACATTTTATTTATGAATATTTCATCCATAATAATATAATGTATATAAATTTAAAAACTATAGTTGAACAAGAGAACGGATCTTTCTCTAAAGCGTCACGAAGTCAATGCAGATACAGTCGTATTTTACTTTTCTGAAGTAAGTCCCGTTTATCTATATTTTTTACAGAAATTAATTTAACTTAACAATGGATTTTCTTCAGCTCACAAACGAACAAAAGTGTTTCCACTTCACAGTTGTTCAAGAATTTGAAGTAGAAGATTTAATGCCTGCAGTTGCAAAGTTATACGATTATTACGAACAAGGTTAGTCTTTCTTTTTATTATTATTGCAGTAATACATTTTCATAAAAGTCGATGATAATGTTCATTTTAAAATGGCCCATAAGAAGAATCTTCTGAGGATTTTCTATAATTAGATACAATATATTCTGGATTAACTGGAGTAGTTGAGAAATGAATTATCCTGGATAATCCGCGAAATATTCAAAAATTCGGAATTATGGACAATATGCATTTAATATTAAAAAATAAATTGCATTCATACATATATTCAATTGCTTTATCATTTATTTAAAAAGGAAATAATGTTATTATTTGCAGCAAACAGTTTATGCAGTATTTGCAATTTTGATTCTAATTTTAATCGCCAATTGAATCTGAGGCATTTAAAACTCTTTCAAATAACGCATTGAAAATAAAACATCGATAATTAAACATCACTTCGTATTGCGTACGAATAATCAAGTCTGCAGTATAAATGTTAGAGATGGGCATGCATTCGAGTAGTTTGAATGCTTGAGTAGAATTACATTCACGAGCCTCAACTGGAGAGAGAGTTTAGCTATAATCACGTGCACTGGAAAATGTGAGTGAAATTAAAATTAAGACTTATTGCGAGAAAAGAGAAAGCAAAGTTTTTGTATAAAATCTACAGAATTTTGAGAAATTTCCAATTAACATACAAATAAATAACGATTGGGTCCTTTAATAAAATTTAACTTTCAAACTTTCTTCTAAAATAATTATGGCTCTCAGAAAATTACCTCACCACTTAGTTAATTTCTATTACTTTTCTTGTTATATCTATTTTATTTCGAAAGAATAATTTCAATATTATCCATCCAGAATTTGTAATATATAATTTGCATTATAGATAATTACCTGCTTCATCATTATTTAATATGGAGAGTATCGCATTTTAAAACTTTTGGGAGTGCAATTATCGGCTTGATGGAAAAGTTCTTGAACTAATTTGAGCATTGATGTCATTTAATCGACTGATTCGATCGGGCTCGGTCCCATCCCGAATATCTTGGCGCCATCTCATCATAATTAAGTGTTAAAGTACGAATAATTTATAGTTGATCTACAGCTTTCAGGTGGTCATATTTTTAGGCTATTATTTAATATAAAGTAATTGTATTTAAATATTTTACAGGTAACACTGCATATGCCACAAGTAATATGTTATTATACATTAGTATAAAATTGACAATAAGGCCGGATTGCTTGCGTTGTAACACTTCAGCTTTCTACCCTGGAAGACCGGGTTCATTTAAAGAGATCCGGACCCAACCGTCGATCTCTGTTCTCCATAATCTGGCTTATCCTCCGCACGGGTAACAGGGCTCTTTTTTCTCACGTATGACAAGTTGGGTGGCTCTATCTTAAAATTTTAATATTCAATCGTTAGTCTTACGCGAACTCAAAATTCTGACATTAGTGCCGCGCAACTATGCGTTTTAGAAAGGATTCTTTCAGGCCGCTCAAATTGACGTCAAATGGACTACTAGTTGTTTATTCAAAAATTTTTTATTGTCCATCGTTAGTACCGTAGATTGCCAAAGTTCCAACGTTAATTTATGCGTTTTAGAAAGGATTCTTTTAGGCCGCTCAAATTGACGTCAAATGGACTACTAGTTGTTTGTTCAAAAATTTTTTATTGTCCATCGTTAGTACCGTAGATTGCCAAAGTTCCAACGTTAATGCCGCATAATTATGCGTTTTATAATTAAAAAAAAAATATCGCGTTGAATGATAGCTTGCGTGTGGTCCTTGAAAATATTTATCATGGAGTCCGGGTCCGGCCCGCCAGTCCTCGTTCTCCACAATCCGGCTGACCCCTCCGCAGGGATAGGCAGTTTGTGGAATGGTTTGTTTCGCAAATATCGCGTTGCATGATAGCTTGCGTGTGGTCCTTGAAAATATTTATCATGGAGTCCGGGTCCGGCCCGCCAGTCCTCGTTCTCCACAATCCGGCTGACCCCTCCGCAGGGATAGGCAGTCTGTGGAATGGTTTGTTTCGCCTCACTATTTAGTATTCTTATTTAGTGGAAGGTAGCGACATTTATTACCCCCCAAAAATGATCGCTTTGTATTTGTTAATGGTTTCCGCTATCGCTGTATTTGTTTCAAGCGAAACCAGAATACTGTACAATCATATTCGTAATTTAATTATTCTTACTCTAAAATTACCTCAATACGTTAATTATAAAATAATTATAAAGCGAAACCAGAATACTGTACAATCATATTCGTAATTTAATTATTCTTACTCTAAAATTCGGTTTCCGCTATCGCTGTATTTCTTTCAAGCGAAACCAGAATACTGTACAATTTATATTCGTAATTTAATTATTCTTACTCTAAAATTACCTCAATACGTTAATTATAAAATATTTAGCAATCTACATGATTGTTTTTTTTAAAAATAATACTTATTCATGATTGTTTAATATTAGTTGGGACCTGCCTTCCTCAGGGTGACTCTTAAGTCCTTACCTATTTATTATACTGTATATGTTACAGGAAAAATCCGAATTCAGGAAATTCTAGTATTTCCTAGTCAAAACGAGAACGTCCTAACGCTTATCGGACGTTCTAGAGTTTCCTTGGACGAACTCGAAATGCCGAACATTTCTTATTCAAAGTCCGGAATTTCTAGTTTTTCCTAGTGGCAATTTCAGTTCTTTAAAGTCAACCATCTAATAATGAATGAGAGTTAGCTCTGTTTCGATTCGTCTTATTTCATTTTCTCAACAGAAAATAACAATGAAATTGTTATTTCTTATCAAGCAATAAAAATATGCATTATGTTCATTATAATAATGTTTATAATCAATTCATGTTTTTAATCAAATAATAAGTTTTGTATTCACCATATTACCGTAAATACAAAAATAAAAACACAAGGTACAGTACCTCTTATTTATTTTTGTAAGGTAGACTTTTGTGGCATTTAGAATTACACAGAATGCTATTCTTGCACAAACATAATTTAGATACACAATGCTTCGTGCATTGAAAGCGGATTTAGCCCTGTGCGCTTCCACTGGCGCAGATTGCAGCCTTCCTCAATGAGATTTATTTATCCTTGCGAATATTTTCTAAAGAAAGAAATTTCTACTGTCAAATATCGAACTCTGAGCGGGAATACATGAGAAATGAAGATTTTTATTTTAACTGTTTGCCACTTCGGGGTTTGACTAGGAAATACTAGAACGTCCAATAAGCGTTAGGACGTTCTCGTTTTGTTAGGAAATTCTAGTATTCCCGACAAGCATTAGGACGTTCTTGTTTTGACTAGGAAATTCTAGTATTTCCTGAATTTGAGTTACCTGTAACATATATAATATGCTACCGAAAACGCCGGAGTTGTTAAGCATTTCGACATATACATCAATTTCTAACCTATTTATATATTATAATGATGGTACTTTTCTAACTTTAAGCAAATTGATATGCAACTTTTAGCAAATAGCATTGTTTTTTGCTTTTTCTTCTCTCTACAATATAAGATTTTAGTTGCTCACTACTACTGTCTTGTTAATAATTCAATAATTAATGCTAATAAATCAAAAATTATACTTTTCAGAAAACATAAGATACACTAATAAAATTGATAGATTATGCGGCCTTCTCAAACTTGCTCACAAGGAGAGGGCGCGGTCTGGGAAATGAACTTTGGAATCAAACTTTGTGTGGTGGTAATACTCTGGCAATATGGCTGGCTCTCTTTATTGCTTGTTTAACTGGAACTGACAGGTCCCCGTTCTCGGCTTCCATATCACAATATTTAATCACATTATGTAACATTTTCTTCTCTCCTCTGGGTAATGCCTTGTTTTTACAGCTTGAAGTCATGGTAATTTATCAGAGAAACGGCAAATGTTGAATGTGAAATACACAATCCTAGAGTACTATCTCCTTTTCTACTGTGTCAAGTACTATCCCTCTTTAAATCAGATCACCCCTACTGCATGAATGAACTGTTCTTGGCAGATTGCCAAGCAGGGTCGCGCCTTTCGTGGTCGGACAGTAGTTGTGATTATTAATTTTTCTGCAACGCTGTCGTGGACAGTATGTATGTATGTATGTATGTATGTATGTATGTATGTATGTATGTATCTGTATGTATGTATGTATGTATGTATGTATGTATGTATGTATGTATGTATCTGTATGTATGTATGTATGTATGTATGTATGTATGTATGTATGTATGTGACTTTTTATTTAAAATCTAAAAAAGATATTTAGGATTATGATATACTATATGGTCTGCCCGACACTACTTATTGCTTCTAACTGCTATTAGTATGTCTTCTACTTTGATTTGTTCTCTTATTCATAGAGGATCTTGCAGTCCCTCCTGATGAATCTTAGCATGTATAGATTTACCAGATGTCCTGCTTTGACTGGGATTGTCCTGGTTTGATGTGGTCCTGGTGTCTAGGCCAGTTTGTCATTTTATCCCAGTTATTTGGTAAAATTTAAAAGTGCCAAATATACAAGAAGTAAAAATAGTGCAGCCTCAAAATGGCAATTTGGCAACTAAAATATCCACACTGTTACCAATCTAAGTATTTTTTTTAAATCTAGATCTAAGACTGTGGTTCGATATTCCACGAACTACACTAACTAAACCTTCACAGTTTTCTTGGTTGATGTCACAGTTTCGTTTGAATAAATAACTAGTTCAGTGAGCCAGGTCATATGATTTAAGATGGAGGCATTTATAAATGTTTTAGCAGAATTATCCAGAAATCTGATTGTTAACGAAGTAAATGATACAAGAAATGATGATTATATTGATGTATTGAAGCACGCTGCACATTTGTATAAACTGGACACCATTGAAAAAGATTGAACTTTGCCCCACTGTGCATATGGTTAAAGTCGACATTAATCATTAGATAGTTTAGACTGTGCGAACTCAGTGCAATCTAATCTGACGTCAGTTGGAATAAAGAACCACAAAGTGAGGAAACAGAGTAATATCAAACCACAGCCTTAATACTTTTACTGTTGTCCAGATGTTTTCCCCCAAAATTTATAGAATATGGCCTAATGAATTTAGATGTTTTATTTTTCCATCCAGATATTTTTCACAGAATTTATAATATATGTAGCCTAAGAGATCCAGATATTTTTATTTCATTTTTAAATATTTTGTTTCAATTAGAGTTGGCTTCTCCACCCTTTTAATCTTATTCTTCCACCCTTTCAATTGTTCAACCTTTTATCATCACTAGTTGTGAGTTTATTTCTGTGTTAAAGATTATCTTTGTCTTCTCATAATTCATTAGAAATAATATTTTCTCATTTTAAATCTCGAAGTTTCTTAGCATTTCCTGTAATTCATTCAATGTTTCAGTGAACAGAACTATGTTGTATGCAAATCTCACAAGTGATTGAGATACTCTCTACTAATATTTATTCCTTTGTATTCCCATTTATTTATTTGTCGGAATATTTCTTCTAAGCAGGCTGGGAACACTTAGATGAGATGTTGTCTCCTTGACGAAGTCCTTGTTGGATTTTTATTTTCCTAGTATTTTTATGTAATTTGTATTATGGCTATTGCTTCCTTGTAGATGATACACAGTAGTTATATGTACTGGTGATCTATTCCCTGATTATTTAGTGCCATTATTTATTGCCCCTGAAGATATGGAATGAGATGCTTTCTTGTAGTCTATGAATATCATACAGAGTGGGATGTGGAAGAATGCCATACAGTGTGGGATGAGATTCTTTGCATTTTTTTCAGTTGGTTGATGGTGTGTATATTGACATTGTCAAATAGCCTTTCCAAAATCAAGCTTGTTCTCTTAGTTGGTTCAAATCCAGTATTTATTCCAACCTTCTTGTGAGGATGATTGTGAAGATTTTATATATTGTCAACAGTAGACTGATAGGTCTATAGTTTCAGATCTGTTTTATCTCTCTTCTTATATTTTGGCAGTATGTCTGCATTTTTCCAGCCATCCACTATCTGTCTTGTTTGCATACAGTTGAAGAATACCATGGCAAGTTGCTTTTATATTAATATTCCTCCTTCCTTTAGAGTTCAACATTAATGTTGTCTTTTGCATTTCATCTTTTTAATTGCTTTCTCAACTTCTTGCAAAAATATTGCCAGTAATTAATATTGCCAATAATTCAAATGTTTTCTATATTTGATGGATTTGGTTTTTTTTGCATCAATTGATCTCTTAATTTATATAGTTCCTTGCAGAAGGGATGCTGCTTTCTCTACTATGCTGTTTCACTCAGTGATAAGTTCTCTGTTATAATCTTTGATTATAGTTAGTTGGTGCATGCTAGTCATTATGGCTTGTGCATTATGGAAGATATCATTCTCCTCTAAAATACCTTAAAAAAAATAAAGTTTTTTCATACATTTTTAATAAATTTTGTTAATTAAAAATTTTATTTTATTTTACCTTTTCCCCATTGAAAATGCACACTCCTCTATCTCTTCCATCATATATTTTATTCCTCCTTAAGGTTGGATTACTATCAGAGACCCGAAATTAAATATAAATACTGTATGGTGGAAATATAACATGTTTTTATTCTGGCAAAAACACAGCCACCTGGTTGATTGGCTGCCATTTTACTGCAAAATCATTGATGAAGTCATCATAAGTGTGAATTTTCACAGTAAATAAACACTGTCATAAGTACAGATTGTTGTAAGTTGGACCATAATAAGTCTGGGACCTTCTATATTACACACATTAAATGTTAAATAAAATATTCAAATGTTAAATAAAATATACAAATGTTTTATTCCTGTTTATGAAAAAAATTTGATTTCTATTCTGAACAAAGTATTTTGCCAGTTTTTCAATTATTTTAAATACTTTTGTGTATAAAAAAGAGGATTTTAGGGACTTAAAAAAATTTATGGGAATTTTGTACAAAAAAGGGATCAATTAGCAGCCCTGGACTATTTACTAAAAGCCTAATCTTAAGTATTTACAAATTATTTATTATTAAAAATTAACATCTGGTAATCTTGTATCAATACAAATATGGCAGTCAATAAGTTGCACCAAATTTCAGATGTCTGCAGTTATATATTTTTTGGGCACTGAAGAAATAAAATCCAAAATTTTAGAATAATGAATTAAATTTATGATAAGAATTATTTCTCTCTCTCTTTTTTGGATCTATTTATACACTCAATCTTGAGTGTGTATAAATAAATAAATAAGAAAAGAATAATGTTAAAAAAATCTTTGACTTTTCTAAGATCACACAATTTTGGAAAATTAAATGAAGAAAGTATTCACACTTAATAGTTTTAATTATTCCAAATTACACTCCAGAATTCTCTTATCATCTCATTTCTTTTGATCTTGTTAATACTGGCTTCAATAATTCGTTTGAACTTGAAAAAGATAAATTGAAGCCTTCAATCAAATGGAAATATTTGTGATATCCTCTGAAAAACTGTATTCTTACAGCAGAGTAATCCATGCTTTATACCATTGAAAAAGTTGAATTTGAGCTTTTGGTGTAACCATTATACTCATGTGATTTGAAATATGTGATCAAATTTCATGTGAAACAATTTTCACCTGTTTGGAGGCCTACTATAGATGGATATTTTGAAACTATGACAAGATAAGTGTAATGTATGACTGACATAAGACACAACTAAAAAAAACATTTTTCAAAAATACAGGATGCTTTACCAAAATATTGGAAATATGTAGAAAATAACATTGAAAATAAATATTTAATGCTGAAATCTTAAATAAAAACAATAAATTTATAATTGTAACAGTTTTCATATACTTAAAAATATAAATATAATATTTCCAAATTACCTGCACCAATCATTGCAACATTTGTGTCGATAATAAGATAATCTCCTTTATAAACACCTGTATGGATAAATATAAGTGGATTCTCTAATTCTTCAGAATACATAAAAGCAGCTTCAATAGTGTCAAAATACTGAAATAAATAATGTTTATAAATACAATTATTTTTGTTTATTTATAAAATTTTATTAAATATTCAATTAGTTTAACAAATTATAATTCATAAAAAGAACAGCATAATTGTTCTTTTTATGAATAATATATGCTGTGTTAAATATGATCTTTTACTCCTCTTTTAGCATTGATATAAAATTTTTGTGTATATTATGTTAAACTTCAACATCGTTAAAATTCTCAAATGATAAGAAGCATAAAATCAAGCAATGCAAATTTTTAATGGCACCAATTTTTGCTTTTTGTCCTGGACAGAATAAATACCAATATTTGAATTTTTATTGCCTATATTTTCTCATTAAACATTATACAAAAGGATAGTTATAGTGTGGCAATAGCTTAATCATTATTTAACATTGAATAAATGACTTAAATTCAAAATAAAATTAAAAAAATGCATTAACCTGTTTCTTGCTATTGATGTAATATCATCTCAATGGCAGAGACAAACCAGCAAATTTTTAAACTGCAATTTTGTGGATCGTATTCATGTTACTGCAATTTTTGAAGTTTATTTGTTTTCAATATTATAACTATGAGAAAAACTTCCACTTGGAGAAACAATTATATAAACTATCAGAGTTATAAGCACAGTGTCTAAAGTGGAAAATGAATACAAAATTTGTTTGTAGCGCTTTCAACTTTAATAAGTCATCATCAGCACATAGAAAACTTACAAGTTCGAATAATAGAACATAAGAATATAGATTATAGAACGCATGAACTTTACAAAATTTAAAATTTAAAAATTACAGCATAGTCACTACGTCAGAGTACGACGTTATATAAAAAATATATACATCAATTAAATAAATAAATTACAAATACGTAAGTAAATATAACAATTAATAATATAAGCTATACATAGCATATTATAACATACTCCGATTATATAAATATTTACAGGTTGTAAGTATAATCATACTATAACAATCATAAAAACCATTGTGGAGGTATGTTAGCTGGTAAACAGTCATTAATGACATGAGTCTTCTTACTATACCCAGCTATAACTATGGCCTCTGCAATCTTGATATCTTCCGCTTTATTATATTGCTTAATTATATGGGCTTGGTTCCATTGAACATCAATATAATGCTCATAAAAATGCTTTACAAGTGCTGTTTGATGTTCAATGTAACCAAGCCTGTATAGTTAAGCAATATAATAAAGCGGAAGATATCAAGATTGCAGAGGCCATAGTTATAGCATATACATGGTGTCACGGTTGAGATTAAAAATTTCGCCAATAGGTGGCTATATTACTATCACGGATCACAATGTCCAATGTGGACATTGTCCATTGTAGTAGTACATGTTACAATGATTTCCCAAAGAATAACAGTTCAATCCAAATTAATCCGAAGATTTTATTGTTTAAGCCACACGGGTGCTGTCTGAATATTCCTATTATCAAGGGTATTATCGTATCCTATAATTATAGAATTGGTTAGGATGAACACAGTACCGGGGTCTAGGAGTCCTGGCGTCCCGATGCAGCTTTTTTGTAACATCTATTCAGCACCCTTACAATATTGAGAAAATGATAATTTTGGCGCCCTCCTTCCGAAGGCGCCCCGATGCGGTGCATCGTTTGCTTACTGGGTAAGCCGGCCCTGAATAAACACTAGATCAATATACAGAATGAAGAATTGGGGAGTTCCACATTAGGTTTACATTGATTAATCCGATATTTATTTTTGCATACCATAAATTCTGTTTCAAAGTAATGGCATAATCTGATATGATTATGCTGTTATCTAAAGTAAAATAATTATTAAGCTTATTCTGTAGCAAATCCAATCTTACAAAATCGAAAGCGACTGTTGTTGTTAATACATAAAACTTAACTTCAAAACAATTGACACAATTCGAAAACTGCAATAAATTGATGCATAATGTTGCATACACATTTTTTACATTAAAAATAAATAAATTTCATGTAAGATTCTTTTCATAATCTTTAGAAAACTGTTAGCAGCAGCTATCTCGCAGTTATTTGCGCAGAATGATATTTTCTATTTATAAACATGAGGAAAGCAATGGTTAATTAAAATATAATTTATCTATATCTAAGTGTATGCATATAAACCTATTATAATTTACATGCATATATAATTTGTATAAAACGAATGTGCTAAAAAAACTAACTTTGTAAAAAATAAAATTTAAAAATCCGCATACACATCAAGTTGGATGAACTACACTTAAAATTTTCTTAGTGCTACTGGTTTCGACGAAGTATTGTAAACACTTCGTAGCGTTGTGCAATTTTAATATTAATAGATACTTATTTTGTACACGTATCGCCACTTTTCACTCAATCAGTATTGAGTGGTGGGCGAAACAAGCCCTTTCATAGGCTGCCCATCCCTATGGACGAGTCAGCCTGATTTTGGAGGAAAAGAATCGAGGCCAGACTCGAACCGTATGAAAAATTTCCATGAGGTAGTACCCGAGAATCGAACCAGCCTCGTGAGTGGAAAGCCGAATCATTTCCACATTGTATACCAGTTCTTATCGTTTCAGCCAGTAGCGGATTCAGAAAAAATGCCGGTGGAACCATAATACAAAAATAATTATATTGCTAATAATTTAAGCGATTGCTACACATCTGTTTTTCTCCAAACGACAGAAGAAACATTCCCGTTCTATACCTTGAATTTATATACGATTTTATCACTTGGAATAGGACAGCCACTCTCAATCTGCGGCCGGATGGCCAAGTGGTAACGCGTTGGCATGCCACGCGTTACCACTCGGCCGGAACCTGGGTTCGCGTCCCGGCCCGGTGATCCTCGTCCTTCACCATCCGGCCCCCCTCCACGGGTGTGTGGTTGGAATTGGCCCCGCCCCTTTAGTAATCTCCCTGATTGGAAAGGGGGCGTAAAATATGCAAAAAAAATCTGCGCCCCGGAACGCACAGTCACGAATTTAATGAAAGCGCAGAATTCTTCTCCCACATGCAAATTAAAAATTTAATATCAATTTCTTTTATCTGGAAAAATTATAATTTTTCTAATTTGCTAGATCCTAAACTCAAAATTTTTTCATGTGACTCCAACCGGTTGACGACTGCTGATTTAGTATGTTTTTTTATCAACAAATGACGCCACATTCCATTCTGGTAGGGGCGAAACAAGCCCTTCCACAGGCTGCCCACCATTGCGGAGGGATCAGCCGGATTGTGAAGGACGGGGATCAACGGCCGGGCCCGGACCCCATGATATTTTCAAGGGGTGGGAAGGCTCATGTCGTATTCTGAGACTTAGCCAAAGCTTTTCCGCTGCTCCACCTACTAGGGTACTACAGGGTACTTAACGTCTGCGGGAATAATCTCGGCTTAATCATTGCCTGCAACTAGGAGTGCGGACTCGCCTGACCACCACTCTGATTCACAAAGCGAACGAAATACGAATACGGCGGACTCGCTCAGGTTTGCCAGGCCTAGGGGTAAGAAGGCCGCATTCGTATCTCGTGCACTGTGTCGCCGAAGCGACCTTTAAAGAGCCGAGAATTGCCTCCTACCACAGAGGGAGCGGAGACATAAGATGCTGTGTATTTGCTACTGAGACTGATGCTCATTACTTAGCGATCGGACTGTCCCCGAAGAGATCGAAAACTCTACGGTTTTCTCACATCAAGTTCTCCCAAAAATGGGAAATCCTTAGGACATCAAAGCTCCGGAACAACCGCCGCGAAAATCGCGACAGCCCGTCGGAAAGTCGGAAGAGTATAGTATACCCGAACCCGCCACAAGAGCAGAACCCTTACTAATAATCGCATCGGATGGGCGGAAGGCATGACGACCAGCCGACCCAACTTGAAAAGGGCGAGAATCTCTCCCGGTTCGATCACCGACATAGACCGATGTTCGACCACTGTCAGCGCCAGACTGGTGGGCCACCATGGAGACGATATCGACCGACGCGTGCAATGGCCGGGTTCCTGGCGCCTTGCCGTAGCCGAATATCGCTCGGATCAACTCCCCGAAGTTTTATGATTCCCTAGGAAGCAAGCTTCCCCGGCCTCTGGTAGAACCCAATCAGCCCGAGCAAGGCCAACCCTCGGGTGGGCACCGTAACGGCTTCTATCCCTCCACCATTCATCCCGTCGGACCGGTACAACGCCTTGGGATTGGGACCCTTATAGAGGACTCGTACCTCACGTAGGGCATACGTCGGACGAATTCTTAATCCCGGATCCACAGGGACTCGGACGGTCGAGTGGCGAACTACAGAGCATCCATCAGCGAGCAATGGTTGCAGCCATGCTCTACCGACCCTTATTCTCGCAGACGTTAAGTACCCTGTAGTACCCTAGTAGGTGGAGCAGCGGAAAAGCTTTGGCTAAGTCTCAGAATTCCCACCCCTTGAAAATATCATAGGGTCCGGGCCCGGCCGTTGATCCCCGTCCTTCACAATCCGGGGGCCATGCTCTACCGACCCTATAGGAATTTCTTCACTAGGGGCAGCTAACTGGGGGCTAGGGCTATGGCCTTTCCCAGGCCGACCAGTTGTTTGCTGCTGGATCTCTCTATAGAAAGTCAAACGAGATCCGAGGACGAATTATCCGGCTAGGACTTCCCACGGCTTGTCTACTCAGGGCACCCACTCCCTTTCGACACACCGTAGACATACCAGTCTGCACACGCAGAGCCTTCGTGTGGGGTCGTCTTCGCCAGAATTTGGCACCTCTTAGTTTCTCCCTGTCACTATGGACGTATCGGCCCGGATATACAGATAAAGGCATAGTGACAGCCGGTAAGCCCTCTCGCCACGTCGAGGGGTGGGGAGACTCGAACCTGGGTCCTCCAGACGCGGCCAATTGATATAGCATGTTGCAGCCCGCTTAATGTAGCAAACAAATGTGGCGCGGGAAAAATAAGGTTGAGAACCGCTGGAAGAAAATCAACTATTGGTCCGTTTAGTGCGCGTTGACTGTTATACAGATTGCGTGCTATTATTCTTTACTGATAAGAGTGCAGTTAATGTTTGGGACTGTTACATTAGGCCAGTGGTTCTTAACCGGTGTTCCTGGAACACTGATGTTCCACGAAATTATGAGCGCGAGGCCTATTTGAATGATTTTAGCGTACTGCGCAGTACACACATTATAATGCAGACAAAATTCAACTTGCATTTTCGAATAAACTATTAAGTGCTTTTGTGGGGAAGCCTACTTAAGATTTTGCTAGTTTTCGAAATCATATTTCCGTGAGTAGGCTTTTCAACATTAATGAACATAAAAACTAAAAAACTTCGGAATATTGATGAAGAAATAAGGTATGTTTATTACATATTATACCTGACATTGCTCTAATCTGCAAAAGACAATTAGCTCAGCCATCGCATTAAACTTGATTTAAAAATGTGCCATTTTTCTGAGAGAGTTACAGTTCTTAAGAATGTATTTTACTGTTATTTAATGTGTAATATATAATTTTTAGTAAAATACATGTCATGTATATTTCTGTTGTTTTATAATAGTGTTCCACAAATTTTCTTTACAATCAAGTGCTCCGTGACATCGGAAAGGTTGAGAACCACTGCATTAGACCAACTTTCTTGCTTTAAAGTGTAACGAGCTAACAAATTCGATAGTGGTATTATAATAAATGTTAGAACCGCGTAATTATGCGTTTTATAATGCTAGAACTTTGGGATGTATGACTAATAGACAAAAAATTTCAATATAGTAACTTCTAGTAGGTCCGCGTAAGGGTCCGTGTCCATCTGAGAGAAAAACTGTCGCGAGACTCTCGAAAGGGAATTTCGCAAGTGGACACACCCAAGTAGCTCGCAGCACTCCTACCAGCAGCTCTCGGCGAGCGAACTTATCGCAGTTTTATTATACTCTCGGAGATAAGCTGGCGAAATTCGTGTTCGTATTTTGAGAGCGGTTTTCTGAGTGCTGAGCAACATGACGAATATTTAATCTCCTAACAATATCAATGTGCTTATTGAACAATATGAAATTCGTCAGAATAGAGGTTTCTGTTGATCAGCTGATTTTTGTTATTATTATTAATTAACATACAAGAATCAACTTATATTTTGCAAACTGCGACGGGGAACATTGAACCTTTTCCATACAATATTTTATAAAAAATACAATAATGTTAATACTGTATATTGAATTTATTATTAAATAATTTTTTAATAAGTTTGTATTCTATAAAGTTCATCTATGAAAAAAGTTAATTGTCTGAAAATTTTTCGCACTTTTAATAGAAGTTATAAAGCGAAGATATTATTTTACCTTAAAACATATTTCATAGAGCTCTCTAATTTGCCAAGCCTCGATCTGCCACTTGGTGGATACTTTTGGCGTTCTTTCAAGGGTGATTTAATAGAAGTCGTAAATTATGTTCTGTCCCACAATGCTCATTATGAGCAAGAAAAGAAATAAATTTGCATGTTTTCCCAAAAGAAAAGAAAATATTAGAAGTTAAAAATAGGAAAAAATGTAACTAATAATTTTCGTGTTTGTAGCAATCATTTCAAGTCATTTTGTTTTAAATGTTAAGCCAAAACAGATTTTCGTTAATTTTAATATATATACGTGGTATTTGATAATCAGATCTGATTGAAACCTGATTAATACTTTAGAACGGGTGGGCAAAAGGCGGCCCACCGCATAAACTAGAATAAATTAGTTTCAAGGCTATTTGTAAAATTCTACTCGAAAAGAAAAAATAAAATAACGGATACTTTGTATTGTAAAATAATGGATACTCTCGCTGGTGTACACGTACATTACCGAATTACTCCAAATTTTGATGATATAATTAACCATGAACATAGTAAATTTGTTTTTACAAAATTAATTACGTAGGTATATTACCTAATATTTTTGTAACATTCTGATGTAATAGGTTGTTAGCAAGCAATCAGTTTGATAAAATAGGCATACTTATGTTTTTAAAGAAAATTATCTGAATTTATTTATTCGTAGAACGAATTATTTTCTAATGGAAAAAATAGTTTCTACGGATGCTTTTTGAACTCTTTACAAACAAAAACTAAGAAAATAACACAATAAAAGTATATTTTAAAAATAATATTGAAACAAATATATTCTGTGTGTATCACAAAAGTGGCTACATACGATAGCGAGATTGACAAAATTGGCGCAACCATTATTCTTTTCCCGTGTGATGGTGACAGGAATATGTTTGCGCAAGAATCCATCTTGCTTGAACGTGAGTAGTCATTTTATGTCAAACTAGTTTTTATTAATTATTAATAGATTAGTTAATGTTGTTATCAATAATTTCATTGCATAATTACATTATCGCGCTGTAAGGTTAAATTCGCCCTTAGATACATTTTAATTTTTATACGGCCCGCTTCATCCTGAAGATTGTTTATCCGGCCCTAGGCAGAAAATAATTGCCCACCCCTGCTTTAGAATATGGCTTCAATAATTCTACAGAACGATGTTCGAAAAAAAATGTGGTCCCATTTTTAAATCTGCCAGTAAGGAAGCATGATAACCAGTGAAAGGAACCGATCTACAATTTTACGCGAAGAACGATGTAGAAAGACTGCACAAAAAATCTTTGATATTAGGTATCTTACCTTTTATTTTATACAGTATTTTTTATATAATGTATAAAATACTAATTTATAAATTATTTAAACAAGTGTTTTTAAATAGAATGTGGACAACTGCAGGAACACATTGTTATAAATGTATTTACACTTTTTAATATTTATAGCATGTGGTGTCGATTTCAAAGATCTGGTCTCCAAACATAATGGCTTCTATATTCCAAGATTTTTCATTCTATCATTTTTACGCCACAGGATATACAAATTGAAAATTTCACATAAACTTACAGCCATTCTCATACTAATTATAGTTATAAAAAACAAGCATACTCAGCGTTATCAAGGAGTTGCTCTATAACAGTACAAACAGGAGGATCACCCTTACCGCTACCATTTTGAATCACTATAGCGCCATCTATAGGTCGTGGTAAAACTCAATACGGAAGAGATACTATAAGGCTGCCATATGAATCACCTGCCGATAAAACACTGATCATAACGGTTTGCATTATTGACGCTTTTATAATAAAAGTATATGACATAAAATGCGAGAAATCAGACTGGAGAATTTCGCAAATGGACAACCCCTTGAGTAGTTCGAGCACTCCTACTAGCAGCTCTCGTGGGAACAAACTCGAAGTATTGTTCCCACGTGGATATAGTTTTATTACACTCTGAGATAAGCCCGCGAAAACTTTGTTCGTAATTTGAGAGCTTTTTCTGAGTGCGCTGAGAAAACATGACAAAAGTTTGATATCAAGGCACGGCTGGTTGGCCGAGAAGTAACGGCGTGCGACGCACGCCGACAGCGTTACCCCCGTCCTTCACCATCCAGTCGCCCTCCACGGGTGGGTGCTGCCCCTGGTTGGAACTGGTCTCTCCCCTTAGTAATCTCCCTGATTGGAAAGAGGCGTAAAAGATATATATACATAAACAATATCAAGGCACTTTTTGAATATGAAATAAAATATTTATATAAAATATGGTATATTGTTTTATAGTATTAATTGTAAATTGAAAATATTCATAAAATTACTGTTATAAAGGACGTACCAATTTTTTATGAAAAAAGTGAGGCGTAGACACAAAGTTTGGAAACCACTGGATTAATTGATAAACAATGATTTTGCTTCGTTGAAAGCAAGAAAAATTAAACTA
>AYEL01090589.1:0-101759 GCA_000484575.1 Olivierus martensii
GCCGGATTGGCTGCGTGGAAACGCTTCGGCTTTCCACTCTGGAGGACCCGGGTTCGAGCCTCGGATCCCACCCCTTGAAAATATTTATCATGGGGTCCGGGCCCGGCCTGTCGATCCCCGTCCTCCATAATCCGACTGACCCCTCCGCAGAGGTGGGCAGTCTGTGGAAAGGCTTGTTTCGCCCTGTCACTTAGTATTCTCCCTGAATTGAAAGTGGCGTCATCTGTTAAAAGGCTTGTTTTGCCCTGTCACTTAGTATTCTCCCTGAATTGAAAGTGGCGTCATCTGTTAACAAAAAAAGAAAAACTATTTTTGCTTTGAAAAAAGTTTTTAGTATGTTTCTCAGTGACTATGTATCTGATTTCATTACATTCCCGTTTCCAAAGTATTACATATGTTTATGTATTAATGCGCGAGTGAAGAAAGAGGGTGCCATTTTCTAATGTTGCCTCAGGTGACAAAATATTTAGATACAGATCGCAGCAGCGCTGATAGCAGTGGCAGAACTTAAATTTTTTGTGGTAGGTGCCCGAATAATATTTTGCAGCGGAGCCAGAAATTTATCTAGATATTTTTATTAGAAAATAACAAAATTGCATCATTTACCAGAACTCAAGTGAAAATATCAAAAGAAAATATATATTAAATTCTTTTTCCCGGATTTTAATTTTCAAAATCTCTAATCACGTCTTTATTTCCATATTTTTGGCTACTGTTCCTACCGCCGCACTGCTCTGATTCAATGAATGTTTCACTCTCTTCATGATGCATTTAATTTTTATTATATTGTTAATCTAAAAAAATGTGAAGTACAGGTAGAGAGGATTTGGGCCCCCGCACTGTAGTTCCGCCATTGGCTGATAGTCAATCCAACGGCTACAATATATTTTACTTCACAACTTGTAAGTCGGCAGAAATATTTAAATTGTGAGCGTCTTCAATTTCGAGTTCTCTAATTAGAACAGGTTCAGCATGGAATGTATCCTACGATCAATCCACGGTTTGATCCAACAGGTTTTTGGTATATTAATTTTCTTCTTTTTAAAATAACCTCAGCTACTACAGCCGACGCAACTCTTCGTTCATACGACGCAAAGTGAACACGGTTTTGAGAGTACTCTCCAAGGACATACTCCGAAGATCCTCACGAAACGAAAAATCTCGAGAAAGTACTCTCAAATGGAGTTTCTTGAGAGTTACTCTCGAGAGTTTACTAGCGCTATACAATCAGATGGACACGCACCTTAACTTCAATTGAGCGGCCTACAAGAATATTTTCTGAACGCATAATTACACGCCATTAACATCGAAACTTTGAGACCCTGCAAGCTGACGACTAATTTTTAAATTAAAAAATCTGCCAACTTGGCATGTAAATTTCACCATACGACAACTTTTAGAAAGGAGTTTAAAATTTGTTGAGAGACTTAATAATAAAACTTCTAATAGAATCGATTTTTAGTTATACTCGTATAAAAATTATCATGTACGAATTAGAAACGTTTAATTCTCATCATTTTAGTGAAAGGGAATCCGTCTCGCATTTCCATAAATTCATTCGCAATAGTTAGGTATTGAAATAAAAAATTTTGAGTGGCAAAATATCATATTTCGCATTTATACTGTATATGGTATTTGTTTTAACAGTAAATACTAGATCGCCGCAGTAAATCTTCATATATTTGCTTCAATGATTAATAGCAGTTTCGATTATTGTCAGTATATAGAGTTTATTGGAACAACCTAATAAATTTTTTATATTTCAGAACTATCCATTGATACCAACTATACCTTGGAGTCATCATGTCCGACCAATCTTCCTGAAGTAGAAGTGCTCCCAACACTTTTTAACGACACCGAACTAACGACTGAAGGAATCCAACAACTTGAAGTAGAATTCATTACGAACATTAAACCAGTTACTACAACCACCACCAGCACCACCACAATACAACCTAGTGAAGAGAGAGAGGAGGAATACAATGTCAAATCAGAAAAAATAGAAAACAAAACACCTTACGAAGACTTCATTAATGTGGACCATGAATTAGATTTTCCAGACAGATTAGAAGGGAATATTCCAGTTACGTTAGACCCACCACCATCAGGTAGATTAGCACCTTATTTGTGCTTAAAATGCCTATAAATTTAATTTTTAATTTAATTTATAGGATTAGCCTCTGGGTTATGTCCGTTATGTCCCAGCAAATTTCCTACTAATTTTGGCTGGCTTTACTGCAATTCTGCTTTCGGTAAGTGAAAAAAAAATTAATAATAATATTGAATTCGTTGGATTTAAACATTTTTTCTTGATCTAGTCTTGAGAGTAACGGTGAGAGACACTTCCTTAGGAAAGATGAAAATATTGCACAATCTTAGTCCGTATTTGGCTAGACCTCAGAACATGAAAGCCTTTTCTGATTTCACACTACATCCCACTTGCAACTGTTCATCTTTAAATAGTGAGAGCTAGTTTCATAGATGGCAACAAATATTTGTACAAATTACTGAATAATTTTCTTTTGCAGATAACGGATATGTTCTACTGGTAGGTAGTCAGGATGATTCGTGGAATTCCGAAGGCGAAAAACATCAAATTATATTAGACGGAACTGTTTTAGTTATGCAGGTTCCTGAGAAAATCGTTCAGCCTCAGATAGTAAAAGATGCTCGAGAAAAATGCTTGCCAATAAAATCCTAGAACTTTGTACAAATCATTGACATCGACATAACCGCAGGCATTATCTGTAACGATATTTTATCATCCATCGACGTCTTGGCGGAAGAAAAATTTTGAAACTATCTAGGTTGTACATTGTTTTTTCCGCTAAATAGCCATGACTATTTATGTAAAGTGCTTTTCCAGACGAAAATAAAACCCATATACAATATTTTTTCTTAATTGTTTAATGCCATGTTACTTTCCGACAATAAAAAAATACATGGTTCTTAAAATACTGAATTTCATTATCCGGCTTTAATTTACCTTCAAACAGGACGATGCGTCGAATATTTTCGTGTAAAATCTGAAAAAAATATCGAACTTTCACAAATGGTTAAATTCTTACATCTTAAAAATATTTGTATTTATAAAACCCATTTAATTTTAAATAATTATCGCTTTAGAATTGACCAGTTTTATCAATAAAATAATCATTTATAAATTTTTCGTATTTCAAATTTTCAGTTTAAAATAGTTATAGCAACTTTCCAATTTTTCGAAGGTCGTTATATATATCATTTATAAATTTTTCGTATTACAAATTTTCAGTTTAAAATAGTTATAGCAACTTTCCAATTTTTCGAAGGTCGTTATATATCACTGCTAACCAAAATAAACTAATCTCGTTCCAAATAAGAGTTTCGGCTTGAACAAAGTAGTCAAATTGGCCATTTCTGATATATATTCTTAAGTTAATTACAACACATTATATATTTATTCATTATACAAAGTATTGCGAAGTACAGATACATTAACGCTGTCCCATATAACGCTTTGTCTTGGAAAAATTCTGAACTTGCTAATCAATACTTGATACTGCGTCGAGAACCAACCACTGCTGGACTTATCCTGTTAGTAATTTTAATCTTTTATTCAATACCTGTCACATTCATATCGTCATGTACACTATTTTTCTTTAATCAATCATCATCTATATGACCTATATTGTATTCTTTTAACACTAAGAGCGCGTTTAAAAATCTCGTTTTTAACGAGGCAGTCAGAAAGTAATTTTTTATGCATTGCGCATGCTCCATAGCTGTGACGTATCGCACGAAAGTCTAACGAAGCTAACGAAAGTAGCAGCAAGTTTACTTCGTGAAAAACATGGCAGTCCCCAGTGTAACAACCCATGTGCAAATTGTGGTATATAGAGATGAAAAATGGATAATATTGCATGTGATACAATGTATAGTAAATAATGGTAATTTTGAGTAAATTTTTCGATAAAATCTATTTATTAGAATATTTAGGTAACGCACATCTTCAATATAGTTTTTATGCAGTGAGTTGTATTCTCTTATAACTACAGTCCACAATATTTAGAATTATGCAGTGCTCTATTTCTTCATCGGAATTATTAGAAAAAAGAAAAAAAAAGTGCATCTTCCAAACATTTGAAAGCTATTAAAATTTCCTTACGGATAGCCGTGTCTCTCTAACGGACTGGTCAAAATATATATACGATAACGAGGCTAACTCAACATGAGAAAAGTTTAACACGTTAGCTTTTTGAGCCCGTCCTTAGTTTACAGAAAAGTACCCCTAGTATCAAACAGAGTGCAAGTCTGCAATATAAACAATTTCAGCCCGATTGCTATATATAACTCAATTTGTAGGATTCTTCGTGGAAATTTTGCCATAACTATTTCAGTCTTATTACAAGAACATATTAGTTACCTTTGTTTCATAGAACTTCAAATTAATTTTATAATTCTATTTAAATTTTATATTATAGAAAATTTAACATTTTCATTATATTAATAATAAAAAAAAATCAACATTTTAAGAATGGAAAATTTTTATAGATGGTTTTACGGTATTCCACATTTTTTAAATCCTTGTTCATAATTTTTTAATTCAAATTACTTTTCATAGAAAACTAATAGCCTGAGTTTTCCAACTTAACCTTCAGAAAATTATCAGATTCGAATTGATTTTCACATACCTTTTTCAATTAACTGCTTTTTCATACTATAAAACTATAATTTAAATGAAAACATTCATGCAGTGCTGAAAAATTCTCAAAAATTATATTTTATAATTTTTGAGAATTTTTCACAACTGCATGAAGTGCTTTCATTTAAACCTATAGTTTTGATTTTCATATTCACTGACATTGATTTTATTATGAGGGAATATATTTTTGAACTTAATCTAATGCATTATAAAAAATAGTAGTTTTCTGAAGGTAGTGAAAAGCCCATTTCATCAATTATTTTTAAATCTTGTAATCTATTAAAACTACATTTTAGCTAAAAAAATTTCAATCATTAAATATAATATTTTTAAAATATTAACTTCCAGAGCTGAAAAGTAAAATTATTGCATAGTATATGATGCATATGGAATTCATATGCAGAATATACCAAACATTAACACACTGATTATCATATGCATTCCTTAATTAAATCTAGTATTTTATCAAGTTACAAACAAACGCATGTTTTGAGATTAAACGTACAAATAATCAAGTAATGCAGTACTTATTTACTAACTTTAGAAAGTAAGCTTGGAAAGTTTATTTAATGCATATTTTACTAAATTAATAAATACATAGAGTCTTTTTCAGATCCAAGATTGAAATTATTTTATACATATAAAACCTTATCTAACTGTTAGTAAAACTAAAATTTCAAGACTTGATCTGAAGAGGAATCTATCTAATTTTTAGTCTATCTGTAAATATGATAAAAATATGCTTTCTTGATTAATGTGACCAATTATATATTTCATCTTTAATTTGCAAATTATTTTATTCTTTTAGATTATATAGATAATACAATATGATTAAAATCTGTATAATCTCAACAAGATACTAATATATTTATAATTCTTATCCATAATAATTTGGTAATAGAAGATGAAATTTATAATTGTACTACTATAACTGTATAAATGTAATATTTTACAATTTAAATTTTAATTATACTAAAGGATATATAATTCAAATAATACAAATTATTATTTCTTTTAAAGAAACCAGTTTTGTTTTTCTATGAAATTATATTAAAAAAAATTAAAACTAAATAGTTATTAAATCATCATATCAATATTAGAATGATGATAAATCAACAAATAATGGATATAATCAATTAATATTAGGCATTTAAATTTCTTGAAAAATTCTTATGAATAAAATTTTCAACATTCATTAGGAGTTTAAAATATCTATTGCCTGATTGAATATCTATATATTCATTTTTGTGTCAGTGTCAATAATTTTATATATTGTTATACTTATGTAATATTGTAAATTCATTTTTGCCATATTCTTTTTCTTATTTAATAATTATTCGAACTTATTGCTGGCTTAAAAATGTGAAAAGTTTAAAATTAATGCTCAAAATCAAACTATTTAGTCTTAATAAATGCTATTTGTCTTTTACCATTACTTGAGGCTTGGAAGACAAATCCAAAATTTTTCAATAGAATTTTAACCTTTTATACTGACATTAAATGCACAATTCACTTTTAAAACTATATATTATAATATTTAAAACTTTACTTAATCATCAATATAATATTGGCCTTTCATCCTTTTAAGTTATTGAAGATTTTATTAAATAATATTCAAATTAAAATTTACCAAATCTAATTGTTTATTTTAAATAATGTGGTTCCAAAGATTCAGAGCAAATATGTTTAAATTCAGAAATCATATAGAATAAAAAAAAATCTCAGAAAATAATAATTTTAATGCTATTTACACACTTTTAAATGTGTCAAAACTAATAGTCTAGTATACACTGATAGGTTCCCACACTGCATCAATTTCATTTACGGTAATTTTATTTGAATGAATAATTCCTTTATTCTTACTTTCTTCTTAAAATTGTTACAATTTTAAATATAATTTTTTTTCACAAAATCAGATAAACTAAACTATTAAAGGTATTACTTTTAACACAAATTAAAAAAATATACAATATATTATTATTATAATTATTTTATTATTCATTTATATAAAAAAACATGGAATAGTCTAATAATAAAAAGAAACTTTCTAGAAATTTAATTATAAGACATTTCATTATATTCCACAACTATTAGTCAACATAGAAATTTGGCTAAAATTTATTAACAGTATAATACTTTTAACCTCTATCCATTATCTTAAGAACAGAAATTCTATTTGATATCAACTTTGAATTAATAAGTTCATCATTCCAATTAACATTATAACAACTGAAAACACACGTATATATATATTTTAACAAGACTAAATATTTTTTTTTATTCTTACTAAAATATAAATAGATGCAAGCATTTATTAAGGTTTTTTAATTTTTTTTAAATTTTATATCAATACAAAATACTTTTATAACTCATGCCATATAATCACATTCCCATGCTAATGTAGTATGCTTCATACTTAATGTCTGCAATATTTATTATATTATTCAGTATTGTAAATATTAAACTTTTGCCAATTTAATCATTATAAATTATTGATAAACCTTTGTCAATTCAAATTTATATAGAACACACTATTTTGCACTGAAGATTGACATATTTGATAGCATTCTACTGTTAATAACCAAGAAATTAAAATTTGAATTATTTCATTAAAAAGTTTAATATTGAAGAATTTAGATGTAATGTTATAGATTTAAATTTTGAAACCAATATATTTTATCATCTCGGAAATTAATATTTGCTTTATTTAAATTTTATATTTATGCCAAGTTTTTAATGTTTTAGGAAAAACTATTTTCCCATAGTCAATATAACTGGGCTTGTTTGGTTAGCATGATATTTTCAGTATTCCTCTCACAAATGTTTTAAATTTCTGATGTTATTTTTCAATTTATAAAATTCTCAATTCAGATGATTTATGAAGAGAATTCATTATTACTGAAGAACTGTGTACTCATAACATGCTTGTACTCCTTAGTTTTGGTTTTATTGCAAAGCTAGCATTTTTCTTTCATAATTAATACTATATTTAGGATTATAGAAAATAGTAAATGATTAAATGACATCTTTCATAGAAAAATCTACACTAAAAACAAATATGACAAACACTACCTATCAATTTTTTCAGTTCATGTAATTCAGGACAAGTATTATCTTGTAATCAAGTATATATCTTGTAATTATGTGATTAAAAATGCTGAACTTGTTAATGAAACTTAATTTGAACCTTCAGATATGAAACCATTCTTAAATCAATAGCTCATTTGTTATTATGATAATCTTGCGTGGAAATGTTTTAAGGATATGAGAAATGATAATGGTATGGGATCCATAGAAAGAAGGATGCAAATTATAGAAAACAAAGCAACACTACAAAATGGCAGTTTTTTTATATTTATTTTTAGACAAAGATAGAGCAATAGCTAGTTATTGCTATTTCTCTATTTTAAATCAATGACCAGTAGACAAAAATCCAAAATATACCACTAATTTAGTGAAAACTTAAGATTTCAAATCTAACACAGGTTTTGAGACATGGTGCAAAAAATATGCTCCCTTTGATATCAACAAAAACTGGAAAGACTAATTCAGTGGGTTAATTTATTCAAACAATTTCTGTAAGTCAAAAAACCTACATTAGTCCAACAATTCTTAAATTAGATATACATAAATGGTAGATTAGCAAATCAAAATTTAACACCATAAGTGATAATTTTGCAAAAAATTAAAAATTGTTCAATGAATTTTTTATTCACGTTTTATGTAATTTCAATAAAAATAGACTTACACATCTATATACATCTGAAACCATGGAAATTGGAGACCTACAATATTAATATTTCTATCAATGTTGATCTAGCCAGTCTTATGTTTATTTTATAAGATCTCTGAGACTAACAGTTTAGTATCAAGTGTGGAATTTGGTGTCCTCATCATATGATTCAAATTTTTGAAGGTGGCACTTAGTGATAAATAGAGAACCATTATCTCATACTTTTTTCTTCTATTTTTGCTGTTCCTGTCTACTATGAGAATATGTATATCTGTTTGAAAACAAAGTTGTTTGGGGCATCTGTATATGAAAAAAAAATAGTTGTTTGAATCATTAAAATATCATGCAATCATCAACAATATCATTCATTATATTTTCAAACCAGTTTTGAAAAGAACTAATTACAGATAGTTCTTGGTTTATAAGTTTCCACTTAACGAGTTTGAAAGCTATTTTTTAAATACGAAATATTAAAAAATAAATCAAAAACATGTTTATAGCTATATAATACAGTATAACGGAGTTTGTAGCAAAACTCTGTTGTCTACTATGAAATGAGGAAAATCAAAATGCAACTGAGAAGTAGAAGTATTGTGCCATTTGATTTTTATCAGCCTATACAAATAACTTCCATTCTTTGAGTGTCCCAATACAACCAATTCACTTGTATTAAAGACCACCTACTTATTTATCAATAATAAAGAATAAAAATTCTAACATTTATATGACAAATAGTAAATTATAATTTGCTTGATTTTAAAGACTGCTTTTATTTCATTACAAAAATAAATCATTGTTTAATCATAAACTATTGATTTTGTTGGCCTTTACTTAATTTTACAATGATCAAATTACATTGCTGAGAATGGAACTTGTTTTTAACATTATATCTATGGAAAACTGATTATTGGTTTATTAATTCTTACTTTACAAGCACACTCCAAGACCAGATTTGTTCATAAAGTCAAGAACTACCTATATTTATTTTCTAAACATGCCTGTTATTATAGAATGATTAAAGCTGTAAAACTGAAATGTATCAATTATTATTTATATCTGATTGAATAAATAAATTCCTTATTTCCAAATAATTTTTAAATTTTTGTAGTTTTTCATATTTCAAGGAAAAGCCGATAGCCACAAAATTTTTCTTGAAAATCCTTTCATCAAGTGTGTATTGTATTTTTTGGGAGCTATGGATAACAAATGTTGAATTCAAAGCCACAATTCTATTCCAGGGATCATTATAATAATCTGATTTGAATCATAACAGAATTTTACAGATTTTGTGAACACAAAAAAAATTTACACAAAATTTTTTATTAAAATCAATTAAATAGAATAAAAACTTAAAGCCTAAAAACCCTTGAATTTTCAAATGGAATTTTTAATGATTTAAGTCAGTGTTTTCCAAACTGTAGGGTGTACCTCCTAGTGGGGCACTAGTCTATTGCAAGGAGGCACACAAGAATTAAAAAATCATTATTTTTGAAACAAACAAAAAATAAATTCAAATATTATTGCTGAAAATATAATAAAAAAAATTATAAACAGAATTTTGAGCAGTGATAGCTTTTAACAACAACCTGATTTGAGAGAATTTGTGCTGAAAAATAAGCCACTCATCACATTAAATATTATGTTGCATTAAACAGGTATGCTGTTTTTTTGTAAGATTTGTTTAATCGCATTAAAAATTATTACACCATAATAAATATATATTTTTTATGTATAGGAACTTTATTTATACAAAATATAGTATACTGTTTTGTAGTATTAAATTTTAAGTAAAAAGTATTTATAAAACTAGACTTATGAAAATGAGGGGGTGTACCAATTTTTTTTTTTTATGAAAAAAGGGGGTGCAGACACAAAGTTTGGAAACCACTGATTTAACTAATTTTGACTAATGTTAGTTTCATCTCTGAATTAATCAAATTTCTTAATTCAAAGATACTGCTAACATTAATCTAAATCATTAAAAATTTATCAGCCAAGGGCTTTTAGATTTAGTTGGTTATCATCCATGAAACTTACTTTTACTAATTAAACAGAATTTAATTGTAGAAAGACTGAAAGCAAGATACAGCAGATCCCCATTTAAACAATTTGTTTTGAAAATTTCTATGCAAGTCAAAAATCATGTAAATCCAAGAATGTATAAATTTGACATATATGAATATATAGTTCATAAAAAAATGAACGGTAATATTTAGCTTAAGAGAAATTCGAGCTATTGAGAATATTTTTTTTATAAGTAATAAAAAATTGCTAAAATGTTTTATAGATATTTAGCTAAAAATATACAGTGGGTGGCCAAATTATTATACTCAACAAAATTTATATAAATATATTAGCTTTGTTTTACAAAATCTTTTATGTATTTAATCTAAAACTCAATATTGCGAAATTATATCATTTTTAAGGTATTTAGGAAGAAAAATAAAAGATAAAAATCCAGTTTAGCTACTTTATTGTCTATTTATAACCTAAAAGATACAATTATTCACTATTTAATAAATCCACCCTTAGCATCAATAATGACTTTAATACGCCATGGCACGCTTATGATGCATCACTTCGCCACTTCTTATATCTCTAGATTGTTGTGCTAGACTTTAATAATTTTTTCTATCAATTCCCTTTAATTACTAATGATTTTTCTTTGGAAATTCTCTCTTAAGAACTTCCAAAATGTTCTCAATTGAATTCACGTTGGGAGAGTTCCCTGTTGCAGATTTGGCATTATGATAGAGTGCTGAATCATGCATGAATGTAAAATCATTATTTGGGAACCACTCCGTTACTTGAGGAATTAGTCTTTTCTGCTGTACGTTCAAATATTGTTCCTGATGCATGGTGCCTTGCACAATATATTAACTCTCAGTATCTTTGGAAATGGGAGAACTGTATAATTGACCATATCACAGAAAGAGGATTGTTCCACAATGCAGTCTGCATGGTATTTTTCATTAACTCGAGGTTGAACAAACTCTGTCTTGTCTTAGAGAATCTGGATATATGATTCATCTGAGAAACAAATTAGCAAACAATATTTTCTTAGTAATCTATTTATTTCTTCATGTTTTGTTAATGTGTTTATGCTCTACCAACCTTGCCCTAGTCTTCTTTTGTCCAATGAAGGTACTTTTTAGCAAAAGCTATTCTTTTTTGCTTCATTAGGGGCATCAAATTGGGTTTCTTTAATAGCTGGCAGCATGAATCCCATTTCTGCAGATCTTGTTCTCAAAATTCTTTCAGATAAAAGGATTCCACTATCTTTGAAAATTTGTTTTATCATCTTTAGTGGTTTTTGATGGTTTTGTAATGAGACCAGACGAATCTCTCTTCCTGTCCTCAGTGTAGTAATATGTTTTTGCACACATTTAACCACTCTATTTGTTTCTAAGGAGATTTTGGCTGGAGTTTCTGATTTATATTGCAGATTGTTGATTGGGAAATAGCTTATAAAACCACAATTTCATGCTGTATGTATTCAGTGTTGAAATATCGTGGCAATTTTTGCTTTTTTTATGGTGTGAAATCAGTAGCTTTCCTATATCTTTCAATAGATTAGATTCATTAATTTCACACTCACACAAAATATAAATCATGAAAAAATTGAATAAAGTCACTTATTTTATCTCTAAAATATTGATTGAAAGAAAAATATACAATATATATTAACTTAATCAATGAAACCAAAGAACAGTAACTGAAGCATGCAATGCTAATATGTTGCATTTCACTGTTCCTGGCTTTATTGAATAATATATATTTTGCCAACATTATCAAAAATACTAGATAATAATTTTCTAACACAATCTAATTCACAAATACAAAAAAAAATAAAAATACTTAGCAAAAACTAAATTTTTTGTTGTGAGTATAATAATTTGGCCACCCACTGTATATATATGTAATCTGAAAACTGGAATCTGAAATTGTATTAATTGGAGATCTATTATATTAGCTATTTTTTGCAAATTACAAATTCATCATCAGATATATCAATTAAAAATACATAATTTTTCAATTTTATTGGAATTTCACCTATTCTGTTTATTAGTTTATAACAGGTAATTGTTTTAATAGCTTTATAGCATTTTCAATCTTCAAATCAAATTGAAAAGAAAAAATTTGAACAATGTGATGTGCATTATTCAAAAACTACTATAAAATCATGAAGTCTAATTTATAATTAGTTTCTATACTTAAAATAAATCTTAATTTATTAAAAAAAAGAGTAATTAGAACTGGTTTCTTTATGAAACATCCATTAAAACTTAATCATTATAAAATTTATATTTTTACTCTGTTTCACCTTTCAAAAACAGCTTCTCAAAAGACCCAAAATTAATCTATGTAATCTCATTTAACTTACAATAAATAGGCAACTTATTGCAATAATGAAAATATACATCCTGTCCTTAAAATTTATATATAGGTAAAATAAAGAAAATATTGGGCAAAAACAAAAATAGATATATAATTTCATTTTCAAACAGGTAGCAGCAGCAAAAACTAACTATTCAAATCACATTCAGCTATAACAGGGGTTGGCAAACTGCAGCTAGTGAGCTGCCTGTGGCTCTTTGGGTACGTATATATTGGGTGGCTCTGAAGGAAAATTGAAGATGAAAATAAAGCCATCATAGAAAAACTGGAAGAAGAAAAATACAGTCAGATTTCACAGTACAAGCAGACTGCTATAAAAGATCTTCAGATGGGATACTTAATGATTTTCAATAATTGGAATAGTTTTCCAGACTCATATTATGAATTGAAAAAATTTGCATTTGGTGTTCTCAGTATTTTCAGGTCTACATATTTATGAGAGCAATCATTTCCTAACATGAATTTTATTAAATGTTAATTGAAGAGCCAAATTACTGATGCCAACTTTGAATCATGACTTAGATTAAAAATGACTAGCTACAAACCAAACATACAGAAACTTTCAAATGAAATGCAAGCTCATTGCTTACACTGATTAAAAACCAATGAGAGCAATTTTTTGTGTGATGTTTTCTTCATTTAATAAAGAATATAATTATTATAACTTGAATAATATTCCTTATAAATTTATTATAAATTTTCCTTATTTGTAAAAATATATTTATGGCTCTTGAAAAATTTTTAAATTGTTGAGAGGGACAGGTTTGTTTCTTTATCTCAAAAGTTTATTGACCACTGATATATAACAAGAAATAAAATTTTAGCTGAGTACATATATTGAATACTAGATTAATTATGCCACTGAATCATAAAAACTGCATATACAGTATTTGGAGTGGCCATTTCAGAGCTCATTACATACTGGCCAACATCTATGAGTGGATCAACAAGAAAGTGGATTTAATGGACTGGGTTGGAAGTTATGGGACCTGGAACTGAACTTAATCCCCCAGATAAGCAATGGTTTTACCAAGCAGTCATCTGGCAAACCAATGAATACTAGAATTTGATTTACTTGAAGATTAATTAGTAAAATATAAAATAGCTTTCTTAGTAAATAAAAAATTGTAAAGTTTCAATCTATCGTTTTCAAGAATTATAAATTTGAGAAATTTCAACTTTTTCTGAAATATTTTCAGGAAATTTTATGCAAATTTTTAAAGTGAATTCCTTTATAATATGCAGTTTCATTACATATATTTCAGAAAACACTCTTGAATTTAATGAAACAATTAATAAAAGGGCTATCAACAGGGTATGGTTACCATTATAACAAAACCATTGGCAACAATTGATGTACCAATTCTTATATATAAGTTGGCAATTCCCTGTAAGTCTATGCTTAAAAACAATTATATGAGTATTAGACTCATACAATAGACCCACCTTTAAAAATTAGAACTTAATACCATTATTTAAGTATATCGAAAAAATACATGCTCATTACTTAAGCAGTAGCATACTAGCTAAAAGATTTATTTATTTCAATGAAATCTAATTTAAGATGTAAAAAATTTTTAGCTTATGTATTATTAAACAAGCATCTTATTTTTCAATTATTTTTTCAAATGGAAATTTAATATTATTGTTAAGAATTTTATTATTTTTTTTTTTATAAAAGTTATTTTAAATGCAGATTTGAGAATGATAAGTTTTATTTTGAAAAAGATAAATATTTTCTTCTAATCAACTTTAATAATCTATCATAATAATATTCATAATCATATTTCAAACAAATAATATTCCACAATAAATCCAACAATGTTTAAATTTGATATATGTGAAAATATATATCATAAATAAAACAAACATAATGAATAGTAATATGTAGCTTGAGAAATTAGGGCAAATGTATAGTCATATTTCAGAAATGTTCATTTATTGTCATCATATCAAAAACTCCAAACATTAACACTAACATGAAATTTGATACAATTCATCAAAATTATTTTTTGAGTTCTTTCTGTTGTATAATCACTAAGATATATCTAGATAAATAATTCTAATAATCATCTAAAAATAATTATATTGTAGAAAATACTTGAAAAATAAGATGAATGGCCATAAATCATTTCAGGCAAATTATGACTTACAGAACTGTCAATATTTGTAAATAAGTATGATGATAACGGAATTATTTAATTATGAAATATTTCCTAAGATGAATCAGAGTAATATATATTGGATATTGCTAGTCAAACAAGTAGACCAACAGAATATTATTTAAAATTTTCAAAACTATATAGCTTTCATTAGCCTTTAATAATTGCTTTAAGAATCATTAAAAGTAAAGTTTATTATTCTGTGGATATACTAGTTCATGTTTAAAATTTCTCTAATATAAATTATTATTCTGTTTTAGAAAATGATAATATGCATCTTTTAACCCTCAAGTAAACAGATACTTCTATTTTTTAATTATTTAAAAGTGCAATACTTACTTAAAAATTTCAATGTTTATAATAGTAGCTCTATTCAATTTGACACAAACCACAAACTTTAAAAAAAATGCTAATTTAGTTAATTCTCTATGGCATCTGATTCATGAGGATTAAAGATATAAGTACATTTTATGCTTTTCTTACCTGTTTCTTTATACTTACATATTTCTGCTTTTAAAAATTACCTGTGCCAAAAACAAGGATTACAAACAAGAGATTATCCAATACAAACCAAAAATGACAAGTTTCATATCAATGAATCAAAAAAAAATAAATAAATAAATAATTTAAATAATAATAAAATGAGTGTGCTAAATAGAAAAATTATAAAATGTGGAATATACCAATCTGCATACCATCGAAATGGAACAATTTTGCTTTTTAAACATCCGTAGAAAGAAAATATAATTACTATATTTAAAAATCACAATCACTTTGGAACATTAAAATCAATGAATTAAATTTTATAAAACATAAAAACACGGAATTTTCTTCTCCTGTGACCTCCTTAAAAAATCTTTAAAATTAACAAATGGATCTGAAATATTATAGAATTTTAGAAAATTTGCTAGAAAATATATTATTAACAAAATTGCCAACTTCTGAACTAACGAAATTTTGAAGTTTGCGAACGAAAGAATGTGATTGTCCAGTTAGATCATCAATCCACAAGATTGGATGTCCAGGAGAAAAATGTAAATTCCAAACCAAATTGAAATTTCAAATGTAAATTCTTACCTCTTTGCTCATCATCATTTATGATAACTTCAGAAATCACCTATGTATAATCTATTTTCTCAATCCAATAAAAACAATATTTATATTATTTTGCTAATAAAAACACATTTTAAATGACATTTTTAAAAATTATCATCACTTTATTTTAACATTACAATTTGCCTTTAGTTTTTTTAAAGGCATTTATAAGATTTGTGACTTTTAAGAAAATTTATCAAAGTACAATAATTGATTTTTAAAGAAATTAAACTATAGATAAAACTATAAAAACAAGACATTTTTTTTCGGTTTGAACATAGCCTCTTTCTAATCTATAAAAAAAATACAATCATTTGGGAAGAAATGAAGTATTACCAGAGGAGATTAGAAAATTTTCTATCTAGCGACTATTTGACACCATAAAACATCTACAACCATGAATATTTATATCAGGTTCCTTTTCTTCATGTGACATGATGACAAAAGTTAACAACAACAATGACAGAAGGAAGTATCTTTATTTAAAATCCTATATCTCTATCAGATACAATCAAATCATTATGTTTAGACAAAAGATGATGACACATGGAATGCAAAAAACACCAAAAAATATCTCATAAATGCTACTTCAAGAATTTGCAGCTTGTAGCTATATGAGCGTCTGAAAAGAAATGTGGATCTTGTCGACGTGATGAATATATATATGCGAATACTCTCCTAGGATTTGAACACAAGTGACAAAATATCTGATAATTCTTCCTTGGGCGAAGAGGAGGGGGAAAACAATTAGGCAGATAAAACGTGCGACGGGTTTCTAAAGTCAAATTTCTTTTATATATCAGTAGATAGCTGAAATATAGACTGAACTTTTCTCTTAAATATCTGATAATTCTATGCTATGGGAAGCTCAATACACATTCACAAGAATTCAAACAATGGAGTTTCACAAAAAGTCATTGTTGCATGCTACATTGAGGAAGAAAGAGTGCTAGTGATCATCTGAGAATGGACACAAAGTTAATTAAAATGGGACTGATGGAGAAGTGACAAAATGTGCAAAAAATGAAACTGCTCAGTACAACTGGACCTCTATAGGACGGCCATCAATACGAATTCCATGCATTAAATCTAAAGAGTAGTCAAGGTAAATTTAATTATTTTTTGAGAAATAAAATATTAAAATATATTTTTAGATAATCTTAAATCAAATTCAACAAAATTCAAGGATACCAACAGCACGCTGTGCATCTCTCTCTGTTCCAAAGCGTACAACTGCTGTTCCTCTTCCTTTTACTTCAGTATAACGAACATCACCTTTAAAATATTCAAAAGCTTTATGCTTATTTATTCAGAATTAATGTTTATAAAAATATTAATTATATTAATAAAATTTTACCAATGTCTTTGAATCTATCTCGCAAAGTCTGCCAATTATATGAAGTTGGTAGCTAAATTAAAAAATAACAACACATAAATATACATGTATACAATATTAAATATATAATCATATTTAAATTATTAAAAATTTACTTAATATTTATATGAAATAATAAGTATCAAATTATTTATAAATTATCATTTTAAGGTTATAATAGCCCTCCCAGGCACTCATCTCGACAAACAAATACAAAGGAGGAATGCACAAGAGAACCTCAAGAGCAGCAGTAGGAGCAATCTTCATAGCCCCAGTAATGCCCAAACAGGCCACCTTTGAATCTTTCCAAGTTCAGCCCTGCAAGTTTTAAGTAAAATCCTTCACCACCAAACAATGGCAGCATAAGTAAGAATAGGTCTCACAATCATGGCATAAATCCAATACAACAGCCCTGACCTAAAACCCCAAGTCTTACCCAAAATACCCCTGCAAGCCCAAAGAGCCCTACAGGCCTTCCCAACAACAAAATCAACGTGTGGCTTCCAAATCAAACCCTTGTCAAGCATAATGCCAAGGGATTCTACGTGTGGCTTCCAAGTCAGACCTTGTCAAGCAAAAACCAAGGTTTTGATCTGGGTAGAAAACTACAACCTTTAACCAAAGAAGGTCGGTTCAGTTAACCCTGCCAACTGTCTTCTTCAAGTAAAAGGTACAATAACAGTCTTGGCCGGATTAACAGACAATCCAACCCTATTGCACCAATAAGAAACTGTACTGAGAGCAGTCTGAAAGACCTCAGATACAGTCCTGCGAAGTTTCCCCACAACAATGATGACTATGTCATCAGCATATCTAACCGTGAAGAAACCCTTCCCATTGAGTAAAGCCAATAACTCATTCACCACAAGGCTCCAAAAGAAGGGGAGACAACACCCCCTGCGGACATCCTGTCAGTGAGAATCATAACTTCCTCCTCATAGAGTCTACTAAAAACAACTGTTTGCCTCAGCATGGAGCCAATCCAATGAATAAGCATTGAACTGACTCCATGTCTGAAAGCAGCAAGGCTAATTTTCTCAAAAGAAGTAGAGTCAAAAGCCCCTTGAATATCAAGGAAAGCACCTAAGGCAATTTCCTTGTATCTCCAAAAGTCCTTTCATTTGCGAAACAACCTCATGAAGAGCATGCTCATTCGATTTGCTAGATTGATAGGCAAATCGACTGCGACAAAGGAGGATCCTAGACAAGGCCCCATCCCTAATGAACCTATACACCAACCTCTCCAATGTCTTTAATAAAAAGGACATTAGGCTGATCAGACGATAAGACTTGGCCTCGGTATAAGAATTACGCCCAGGCTTAGGTATAAAAGAAACCCTTACCTGCCTCCAGGACCATAGAACATAGCCAAAAGCCAAATAGGCCAGAAAGACATGGTAAAGAGGAGAAAAGAGAACATCAATGCCCTGTTGCAAAAATACTGGCAAAATGCCATCTGGTCCTGCCAACTTAAAAGGCTTAAAAACACCTGTAGCCCATCTAATATTAGACTGATTAATTATCCCCCTCACAAGGCGCCAATCCTCCCTTGTGGTATGATAATCACATCCATCAAGGTCAGACTGCATCTGCAAGGAGGATGAGTTCTCAATCAAAATAGACCCAGGAAAGTGTACCCGAAAAAGTTCCTTTAAAGAGTCCCTGCAAGTTCTGGTCATACTACCATCAGGCAGCTTAAAAGAACCCTGAAAAAATTCCCATTAGACATTATCTTCACAAGTCTGGATACTTCAGGTATATCCTCAATTTCCTGAGTATACTGTTTCCAGGAAGACCTTTTAGCCTTTCTAATGGTGTATTGTAACCAGTAAGAACACTCCTATATGTGTCCCAATCACAGGTCCTCTTAGCTTTATTAAAAAGCCTCCTAACATTTTGCCTAAGATCGCCCAAACGTTCATTCCACCAAGGAACTCGCCTTGATGAGCGAGCAGTCCTGACAGGACAATTTTGGTGAGGATAAGAGGATTGCCTGTTGAATCTGGTCAAAAGTCATCTCTAAAGTCGCCTTGATGAGCGAGCAGTCCTGACAGGACAATTTTGATGGTAGGATCGATGAGCGAGCAGTCCTGACAGGACAATTTTGATGGTAGGATAAGAGAGCTGTTGAATCTGGTCAACAGTCATCTCTAAATCCACCACCGAGCAAACAGTCTCCTAAATGTATACCAAGCAAAATCTGCTCTGTACACCTCTCAAGTTAAATTTAAGGTCTTCTCTAAAGGAAGCCCAATTAGTCTCCTCAGGTTGAATTTGAGGTCTTCTCTAAAGGAAGTCCAATTAGTCCTCCTCCCAGGTTAAACTTAAGGTCTTCTCTAAAGGAAGCCCAATTAGTCCTCCGAGGGTCTCTACTGAATGCCCCCTAAGTTAAATTTAAGGTCTTCTCTAAAAGAAGCCCAATTAGTCCTCCGAGGGTCCCTGTATGTAACCTGACTAGGCGCCACACCTTGTATCCTCCGAGGGTCTCTATATGTAACCTGAGAAGCAAATATATCCGTGATCCGAAGAAGAAGGCTCACCAGACACATGCCAGTTCTCAATTAGGTCAGAAATACACTGAATCCCTAACATTAAGTCAATGACTTCCCTTCTGTTAACAACAGCAAAAGTAGGTTTATTACCTCCTATTCAAAATAAAAAGGTTAATACCCATCAGAAACTCCAAGAGGTGCTCCCCCCTTTACTGTATATAGTACTATACACTGAGAATACTGTAATTATTTTAAATAATGTAATATATATTAAATAAGGTGTCTGTAAACAGAAAATCACACATAAACCAAGTATGAAAATGTTGGGAAGAAAGGTTTGCAGGAACCTAACTCTATATTTCCCATAAACACAATGGTTCACTATTCGCTAATTCAGTATTCGCAAAGAATTTACAGATAACTACTGCGAATACCGAGAATCAACTGTATATACAATAATTATTTCTTACATTATATAAAACTGATCTAACTTCTAAGGTAGAATTAATATTTCAGTCATTTGGAAGTTTCCATGGCCTCTCAAGACCTTATATTATCTCTAATAATGACACCTATTTTTTTGTTTTTTTTTTTTGTAATGATGATTTACACATATTTGAGATGAATTTTCAGAATATCAAGTTAAATTTAGTAATGTTTATAGCTGATAGAATATTTTTGGTAATTTTAAAACTTAATTGAAAAATTTAGATTTTTTCTAAGAGAATTTTCTTTCTCATGGTCAATTTGATTTAAATTCATTAGACAAATGTTTCTGAGGTCATTTAAGAGATTTTTGTACACAAAATAAATTATTGTTCATCAGGATAGTTTTCCATAAATAGTTATTCATTTGCAGAAAAATAATTATAATAGAAAAACATATTTCTTCTGTCTTTTTTATTGGTAACTATCAAGTTTTTAAATAAAAATAATAATAGATTAATGAATTAATGTAGGAAAATTTTATTGTAAACAATACTATTGTTTAATAGACAAAGTTTAGTACTTACCAATTATAAAATTTTGTTCCTGAGTCTTCATTAAACTTTTCTTTTATACAAGTTCTTAGAAACTGCTTATCTTCGGGATTTTTTATCCACTTTCTTTCTTCAGAATAATCTCTCTCATTGGCAGAAGTAAATCCAAATTGATTTCCTTTTAAATATTCATCATGCTGAGATTTATGTATATCATTTACTGATGGTAGTGGAGAAATTCTATTTTTAAGTTTACATATTGCATTACCATAATTAGAATATGCATCTTGTGGACTGAAATATAATCAAATTTTTTTTATTATAACATATTGTTTTTAAATAAGCAAATTAAAACTTCTAAAAAAATACCTTGATTTAAGTCGTACTGGTGGTGAAGGTGAACGATAATTTCTAACAATTGTTTTCCCATCAATACAATTATCAGAAATTGTTAAACTACAAGAATTAAGAGTATCTAAGCTATGTACATATGTAGGATAGGCTGAATGAAGTCTAGAATTTCCACTATTTTTTGATGAATGTGTTGATGATGTCCCCATACCACTATCAATGGAATCTTGCATTCTATTCTGGAATTATAATTTTTTAATTTATAAAATAATGTATGAATATGTTTTTTCAAATGTGAAACATTTCTGAAAACGTTTTTTATGAATTATGTATTTTAATATGGACAGAATATATTTGAAAGACCTATATAAACTTTGAAAGTGAGTTTCTTGTATCAAAATAAGAAGAAAAAGTTGTCCAAGCATATTTATCTTCTGAATTATATGCTTTAAAATCTGCAATTTGACTGACAAAATTAAGCATAAACTTCTCAGATCAGACAAAACCCTCAAGGGAGATATTCAAATTGAATCTAATCTGTCAAATTTAGTTCTTGATAACTGCAGCTGAAATTTTTAATTATTAGAAATAACTTGGACTAATATTAGAATTATCTTGGAATTAACAAATATATTAATAATTAAACTAAGAGTGGTGCTATTTATGAATTAATAATTAAATTAAAATTTTTAATTAATTAATCTTAAGAAAAAACTTGCCTTAAAATGCGATTGAACCAGGCTAGCAACCTGAAACTTAACTATTAGAACATTAAGGCCAATTGGCAGATTGATTCTTTAGATATTATTATATCAAATTTAGAATTTCTTTAATCATAGATATTGAATTCTATTGATAGAAATGTTCCTGATAGGGATTTCAGTCACACACTCTCAATGGCAATAGCAGGATAATACTTTGACTAGCACCAAAAAATTAAGCATTCTAAGATTAATTTAAAACAAATGATTTTTTTAATTAGAAATCAGCATTTTGTGAAGCTTTGATCAATTAGCTTTTTTTTAATGAATTTATTTTCTTTCTATATTTTCTTGTTTTTTCTAGGTATTGTAGGATTTTGGACAGACTTTTTTCACAGGTATTAGATATCCAACTATCTGACATTATTTTACTTGTAGATGTCATATACAAACATTCAAGAAATAGAATCTAATTTGTTCATTGATTAATTTAAAACAATAACAGTCTTAGGATCATCTTTAAATTAAAAAAAGAGAAAACCAATGAACTATGTCACTTTCACCTTCACTTAATTAATTTTTCGATTTTATAATATGTTATTTTATTATTTACATCTACCCCTTGATTTATATAGTACTTGAATTATAGAATTTTGGTTTAACATGGTTTAATAATAAGAAGGAAAAAATGTGTGTGTGATATTTAAAAAGCTTTTTATAATTATCATCTGATAGTTGGCCAATGAATAACAAAATTCCTTGAAAGTTATTCCATCAGTATTAGCAAGAAACATTTGTCACTCTATAAATATATATATATATATTTATAGATGTCACTTGCTAATACTGATAGAACAACTATCAAGGATTTTGTTATTCATGAGGCAATTATCAGGTGATAGTTAAAAATTTTTTATATATATAAATATATAGGTAATAGTTATATATATTATATTATATTTATATAATCTTTAATTTTCACATACAATTCAATTGTAATGAGAACACTGATAATTAATATGTATAGAGGGTGAAGAAAAATTTTGTCGTAATATTTTGTGTATTGATAGGGGACTTCGAAACAAGTCAAAAATGTCTAATGTCAAAAATGTCTAATCAACATATGGTCTAAATTACACCATTTTCAAGTTATAATAACTTGAAAATGGTGCCATTTAGACCATATGTTCATTAGACATTTTTGACTTGTTTTGAGGCCTCCTATAAATATACAAAATTTTAAGACGAAGTTTTCTTCACCCTGTATACAATATTAAAAGAAAATATACTTTAACTGAGGCACTATACATGGATAGTTAAAAACATTTTTGATTAAACAGTTTATCTTACTGAATGAGCTTATTGTTTTTTCTTAATTGTTATAATACATTTTTAAAATTTAGCAAATCTACACTTGTACCCCTTTAAAAATATTAATTTTTAAAATGACTTTGTCGTTAATTTGTAGGAATCAGTTTTATTGTGTCAACCACTGGTGCTTTTACCTTATTTTTCATAAATTTCCGAAAAATGTGTTAGGGTATAATCTTTATAAATTCAAACTTTTGAAACAAATTTCTTCACATACTCTTATTTTAAATAGATTCACTCTACCAACTCTACGAAATCATTCTGTAAAAATAATTACAAACGATGCATGTAATTGGTCACGTGGCTTTGAATATGATGTCAGCGTGGATGTTAGTTACACGTGACTATCGATTCCCGAATGATTTTGAAAATCATGTGACTTGTAATAAGACTTTTTGTTACTGTATGTACTGTATAAAGTTGTGGATATTTGCTGAAACTTGGAAATAAAATATTACTGAATATTTAAGATGAATATAAAAAATATTATTTTAAGTTCTAATCATGCTATTAAGATATAATGAGAAAAAATTATAGCAATGACCAGATTTATGTAAAAACTATATGACTATGTTTAATTCAAAATTGAAAAAAGTTTTGTCGAACTGGTCTTGGTCTTTTGAATTCATAATTTCAAACTATGTTTTATTCAAAATTGAAAAAAGTTTTGTCGAACTGGTCTTGGTCTTTTGAATTCATAATTTCAATTCATTTTGTTATTTTATTAATATTTAATACGGTCGGCCGGATGGTTGCAGTGGAAATGTGTAATGTGGACGACGGGTTCAATTCCAGGTCCAAAACAGTTTTATCACGAAATTTCGGATCCTGCTCGTTGAATTTCAACTTCACTCAACAATTGAATCCGCCAAGGGCGTGGGCGGCCGGTGGTGAGGTTAGGTTAGGTTAATTAGATTACGCCGCCATATCCTCAATATACTGATATACTGTATCTGGCGGCGGCCATTTGTAGAGCCTATCACAGGATGGCCAACACCCATGATGGGATCAACGATGGATGGTTGAAGGATGGGGTTCAACAGTCCGGGACCGGACCCGTCCTGAAAAACTGGAGGGGTGGGACCCGGATTTGAACACGGATCCTCCAGGGTCCAAGCTTTACCACGCGGCCATCCGGCCGACCCCGTGGTGAGTGCAGGGCCCGGACCCGTCCTGAAAAACTGGAGGGGTGGGACCCGGATTTAAACTCGGATCCTCCAGGGTCCAAGCTTTACCACGCGGCCATCCGGCCGACCCCGTGGTGAGCGATATCAATGAGAGAGAACGGATTGTCAGCATGGAAACACTTCGGATTTTCACCCTGAAAGACCTGAGTTAAAGTCTTGGGTCCCAGCTCCTTGGAAAAATTTATCATCGGGTCCGGGCCCCGTGGTGAGTGTTGTACTTCTTCGCAGTCTGGTATTAATGAGAGAGAACGGATTGTCCGCATGGAAACACTTCGGATTTTTACCCTGAATGACCTGAGTTAAAGTCTTGGGTCCCAGCTCCTTGGAAAAATTTATCATCGGGTCCGGGCCTGGTCCTTCCATCCCCATCGTCCACAATCCCACTGATACCACCGCAGAGGTGGGCAGGTTTGTTCTCCCGCCACTTAGTACTCTTATTGAATAAAAACTGGCGTCATCTGTTGAAAAAAACGAAAGACCTGAGTTAAAGGCTTGGGTCCCAGCTCCTTGGAAAAATTTATCATCGGGTCCGGGCCTGGTCCATCCATCCTAACAAAAAACGACAGGAAAGCGGTATCAACTACGTATAAAAAATATTTAGCATGTAAAAATTTCAAAATTTATTTAGATTATTAGAATTACGCCTTAGAAAAAAACGAGAGGAAAGCGGTATCAACTACGTAGAAAAAATATTTAGCATGTAAAAATTTCAAAATTTATTTAGATTATTAGAATTACGCCTTAAGAATGTTCATACAAAAATATTTTTCATTTAATAGTGTAATTAATATCTTTTATTATAACTAATAATGAATTTTATTCGTGTAAAATAATTAATATAATTAAATTTTTTATATTTTGGAAGTAAATGTAATTCTAGATAATTTTATGAATTTGAATTTAGCGTTGCCACCTCATTTTAACTTAAAATGTCTTGGTTTTTGTTAAAGTAAAATGTTCAGGTTTAATCTAATTTTTCTATAACCGAATTCACCATTTACAAACACAATTTATTAAAATTAAACTTATCAATACAAAATTAGTATTTCAGAACGTAATTCTAGATATCTTTCTAATGTCTTTGATAATTTTATGAATTTGAATTTAGTGTTGCCACCTCATTTTAATTTAAAATGTCTTGGTTTTTGTTAAAGTAAAATGTTCAGGTTTAATCCAATTTTTCTATAACCGAATAAACCATTTACAAACACAATTTATTAAAATTAAACTTATCAATACAAAATTAGTATTTCAGAAAATTTCATGAAATATTCAAATTACAATTTATTCGTTTCATCGGAGGATCAAATCATGTCGTTAGAATGAATTTTCTATTCAGTAAAAGCATATATGATTCGTTCGTATGGTTCTGGAATAAAGCCATTGCTTTTCTTTCTTCTTCCCATTCTTGGAGCGAAAACAGTTGCTACTTTCACTTTATTATTATTGTCTTGAAGACTTTGTAGTAATTTGTTTGCATCAGCCACAGACAATAAGCTACTTTCGTCAACCATAGTAGCAGTGGTCTGCTTGATGATATCAGCACCTTTAAATCAAATGGTTGTTTATGATCAGTGCATCAATAATATGCATGTTTAATAAAGTTATACTTACTGAAGCAGCAAACAGCCAAAAGGAGGTAATAGTGGAAGTACATGTTTCTGCTCTAACTCCTCAAACAACACTGGTTACTCTTCTGTTTTCAGTTGCTTATATAGAAATCGAAGAGGAGTTAACAGATCATGAATGATCTGTTTTTCTGAGTATAATGCATTCAAAATCCACTTAAGAACTAACTTCTAAATGGATTATGTGAGCCAAATTGAATAAAACTAGGTGTTGATAAATGAATAATGATTATGTAGTGTTTACAAAATTTTCTCCAAAATCTTATATAAAAATAATTTTCTATAAATCTGCCTTTAACTGGCGAAGAAATATTGAAATTTATCAGTGGAAGTATTGGTGTTGATTGATTAGATTTTTGTAGATTTGGAAGCATCATAATCAATGGCTATCAGAGGGGAAAGCAAGAGGGGCGACTGCCAAGCCTCACAATTTATAACTCAACATGTTAGCAAAAATATATTTATATACTATTCGGGCTTCAGTGTTTGTCAAAATTTGGAGTTCTCTATCAATATTTTATCTTTTGTTGTATTTTAGCTTCTTTTTTTGAAGGGCTTCAAAAAAATTAGTTGTCTTGGACCTCGCATTTTCTCTGAAAATCCCTGATCATAATAAATTGATTTGATTTAAATTTGTACGAAAATATATACAGTATATATTTTTAGTGTTTCTAAAATGCTTTTATGCTTTTTTGTAAATGTATATTTTAAATCTGAATCTCTCCAGCGTTTAAATTATTATATATTTCTAAAATGCTTCTCTCAAAAATATGCTTTTTTGTAAATGTATATTTTAAATCTGAATCTCTCCAGCGTTTAAATTATTATAAACATATTTTCATGTAAATTTATTTTCTCTCTCGCATTATCAAAATGTTTTCAGATACGTTAGACACAAATAGGTTGATTAATAATCTTTGAAGACAAGATTAACTCGAATAATCTCTTTCAAAGATAGATTAACGATGACTGGGCATTATTCATTCATTTGGTCATTAATTATAATTATTTTTCCATAAAAAATGTTGAATAGTATATAAAAAGAGCATAAATAGATATGATAACGTTTTAAGAATCACAAATTAGATTCTTAAAACGTTATCATTGTTTTAATGTTTTTTTATAGTTTACTGTAAACTTGTATAAATAAAATTTTTGCCACTGATGAATAAGTTTAGAATCACAAATTAGATTCTTAAAACGTTATCATTGTTTTAATGTTTACGTTATCATTTTTTTTATAGTTTACTGTAAACTTGTATAAATAAAATTTTTGCCACTGATGAATAAGTTATATATATATATTTATTTTTTATATTTCATGCAAGTTTGACTCTAAGCAGATTTCTTAGGAAAAAAAAGAGAATTTTTATATTTTTCTATTTAAAAAATATCTGATATGTTCTTCTATGGTTAAGTTACTTAATCCCATCAATTTTCCCAACAGGATATGATGGCATTTTTTTGTACTAGGAATTGCTAGCACGTGATCAGCGATGACTATGCACGATGGAATCTATCTTTATCAACGTATATAAGATGGATGGAAAGCATTTCTGATGTATAAACATGGTAAACAATCAAGTTTGCTATAGCGTGTAGTGTATTTAGTTATTTACGTCTCAAAAAGTCGTCATTTCGCTCTCTAAGTAGACACGAGAATCTGATGGATAACAGCATCTTCAATAAAACGGAGAAATTTGCCTTCATCCATTTTAGTTTGCTTCATCTTATTCTCTTAGATAAATAAATAGACGTTCGGAGTCGGCCTACATGATTGCTTTTAAATTCAACTAGCATCACGTCTACTAAATTCTGAAATATTTATATAAATAATATAAAAGCAAAAACATCAATTAAAAGATTAATTCCATTAATAAAATATTTGCAAAAGAGAATTTGTTTTGTATATAATTACTGTTATTATTATTTTCTTTCTAAAATAGAAAACATTATATTTAAAAATTATATTAGTTAGAAAAACATAAGCTTATGAAGTAGAAAGTTTTCTTACAAAAAAAGAAAAAAGAAAAATAATAATATAATTATCTTCCTGTCTGATTATTTAATAAAAATTAATTCGAATGAGATTTTTTTTTTTCGTATTTTTATTGACATGAGGAGATTAATAAGAAAGAATTCGCATAATATATTTAATTAACTGAATCTGAAGAAAAGAAAAAAAAAAAAAAACAATTTTTAAAAGCTGTGAATTTATTTCGAAATATCAAAAATGTATGATAGCTTCTATTAAATGTTAAAAAATTATTTTAAAATTATAAAACTAGATTTAATTTAATAGGTAAACAAAGGAGGTAAACAAAGGTGTAGTAACGTTGAATCTTTGATTAAAATTAAAAAACAAATATAAATTTTAACTTATTTTTGTCTTTTAAATTATATATAATAAATGATATTAATATTTATACGTCTATTAATTTAAATTATTATTTTTACAGTCTCATTAATTAAACATAATGTCTGGTAACACTTGAGTTTATCTAACCGCAATAGCTTTGCTAATTCCAAAAGTCTCCTTGGATAAATCAATTGAAAAAAATTTTGAGGAAGAAGGAAGATGAAATTAGCAATCATGACATTTTTCAACTAAGAAGGAAGAAAATTGTTTTTATATTAACAAGAAAAAAAGATATGGAATAAACTGTTGGTTTCATAAATTTTGAAATTTTTGTAGTTTTATCCTTTTTTTATTGTGTTCTATTTATTATTCTTAAAATTTTGTTATGTATTTATACATAAATATAAAATATTAAATTCATTTTAAAACATACAAATTATTTAACTGATATTAAAAAATCTTACTCCATTTTCTATACAAATATTAATTTCAATTTACATGATTTTCATTTACACAGTATTTTTGTGGAACCAATCTACCATATAATTGTCATTGAAATTAAGTTGTTAGATTTATTTAAATATATTATGTATGCACTTTCAATTCTGTTTAATTTTCATAATATTTTTGTTGGATTTGAATTGACTATAATAATGAAAATTATCATCTAACAAATCAATTTGAGTGACTAACACTTTACAGCACTAAATCTTGTCAGAACTTCTCTTTTAAATGAATATTTGTAAAGCTTAAATAGAATAATAATTTTAGTTCCTTTTCAAAAAATTGTTTTAATTAAATGTTTATAAAAATTAATTTTAACAATAATTTCACTTTAAATTGTAAAACTAACAAAACTAACTGGAAAAATTATTATTTTTGAATAATCTTTTCAACTAGGAGAGGGAATAAATTTTATAATTATCAGACAAAACTCAAGCAATACTTAGGAGAAAATCAAACCATCAGATCAAATGACTAGAGGTCACAGATCCTAATCAAAGCAGATTGGTATAAATATATTGAGAATTTTCTCAATCAATCCAATATAGGAAACAGTGATTGTAAATTTACCGACTTTTTCTACTACTGGTAATTCAGTAAAATTTTAAAACAAAACTGGTATACGGATAAATTACCGGGAATTTTTTAAACCGTGAATATAAAATAAAAATTAATAATAATAAGACATTTTATTTGATTCTTATATACAGAATGTGGGACAAAAGTATATGAAAAGAATTTGTGTTCTGAACATAAATAATATAAATAAAATTCAACAATTTTATAACAAATTATAAGTAATACTTATACATGAATAATTTTTCACAATGAAAACAATTATAAATTTTATAATTGTTTTCATTGTAATTTTATAAATTTTTATAATTGTTTTCATGTTGTAATTAAATATGTTATCTATTTGTCAACATGTTTTAAAAAATAAGCACGTAAGAAACATAGGTCTAACTGATCAACACTTTGGTCTCCTAATTGTGATCTAATTTTTGTACAAAATAATTCCGCCATAGAAAAAGCTTTTTCAGATTCCAGACTTGTTGGTTTAATAATTATTAAAGAATCGTACACTATTTGAATATATACTGTCCCCTCACATTTTCTTGTTGAAAAAACTTCAGTTCTTTTTTAACGATTTTATTAATATTTATTATTTCTGTTCCAGAAGCAGATTATCATGTTGTATTTCTGTTTTCTTTTGATCAATAAGTTAAGTTTTCTCTTTTATGGCTAACATAATTACAAATTTCGAAGGAATTGTGCCTACTGAATTTTCAGAATCCGCAACATTTACTATTTCTGTTTCAACCTGGCTGATCGTAGTATGTGTATTGTTTTTATTGCAAGGATATATGCATTCAACCAATTCCACGATTTTATTTCTGATTGTAGTTTTACATGTTTTATTAAAAATTCCATAATCCTCATCTTCCTACTTATTAAGATCAGTATTGAAAAGATGTTGTGAAATATCTGAATATACAGTTCGTTGTTCTTTTATATGATATATCAAGGTATCCTTAAGTTGATTACTCAACATTATATTCTGATCAGTTAGTTCATCCAGCACGAATTTTAGTGTAACATCAGCAATATATAAATTAACATTTTCAAAACAGTGTGTTTCAACAACAACTTTTATTGGTTGTAACGCTAATATTGTATCAGACAACAATTGAAGGTCATTGTCATTAAAATTAATATCTAATTTTAAATTTGTATCAGACTTTTTTCTGACATAGTTTTGAATCTTACAAAAACGTTCTAACATAGCAAGCAAATTATTCCATCGCGTTTTAGAGACTAGAATTAAGGAAAGTTCCTCATCATTTCTTCTTTTACATGCTTTTGTAAGAGATCATCATTTTTTGTTGGTTTGACTACTTTTCGTATTTTGTTTATGAGAGAACGCAAATTTACATTTTGTACAGAATTTGTTTGAGAACTAGATACCATGTCCTGTATTACATCTAAAATCCTGACATTCAGTATCTCCATCATATTCTTTGTCAGAGTTATCAGAATACTCAGAATCATCTTCAGCTGATTCAACAGATTCCGGTTCTACGTCTTCAGTTTCATCTACTACTATATCATTTCTGTTATACAAAACTTTGATTATAGCCAATTGGATTCCATACACTAAACATAATTGGTGATTTACATTAATAAACCACGGCCCAGCAAATAAGTACAAAAAAGTGTATTATAATTATGTATTATATATTATATGTAGTATATTATAGTGTAAGGAAGTTAACTCTGACCTGTCCTATTTTATTTATTTATTATGCACTTTATTATTTATCATTATTTTCTTATTATCTAACGTATTAATTTTTTAGTTTTTTTAAAATTAACTTACTTCCACCTTCTCCTTTCGTTAGCAATCACATGATACGGAATCGGGAACAGTCCTCCGGAAGAGATCTCCCGGGTAATGATGTCATCATCTAATCTAACGAATTTTACCACTGATCCGATACGTGAATGTAAGAATGATCCATATCAGTGTTCTGTTCGATATATAATTAAAGTGTAAAGAGGATGACATGAATTGACTACTCTGTAAACTAATAACTTTAAAGTTGTTACGAATAAGTATGTAAATGAAGCAGCATGGGACTGTAAGTTACCCGGTATAAAATCTGACGCAACAGACGATTCAGATGAGGTGTTGTTTGATAACCGGAGGTGTTGTATCAATGTAAGTTGGCTAAGTGACATTTGAGTTCTTGTTAAGCTTGCTTGAAGTTTGTATCGGTGGTGGAGATAGTAGAATTTAAGTAGTATTTAAGGTTTATTTCTTGTGAATAATTGGATTGTTAACATTTGAGTTAGATTAAACAAGTTTTGTTGATTATTTGATTGTTGCTTTATTAGAGTTTCAATAAAGCATTAACTTTTGTAAGTGTTTCGATTCTAATAAATTTTATATTTTTTGTTATTTAACTTGTTTGAGAATTTATTACAATTATTAGTATAAGTTTCTTCTTTTGTTGTTTTCAATCTAACACTTAATCGGTACTTTTAGTTGTAAGTTCCGATTTCCAGTTTCGTTTCGTCAGTTAGACATTACGTTGTTGTTAGACTGTTTTGTAGTTAACTATAATTAAGTTAGAGTTTAGGAAAAGACCTGAGCTCAGGCCAAACACTGGAATTTGCAGAATCGTTAACTGTTAGGGTTAGTTAGAAATAGTATTATTGATCTTCATTAAAATCCACAACTTTGCAATGTATATAACTTACCAAATTACTGGTAAAAACAATATAGAATTATCGGTAAAAATTTGAGGCTAAAATTCGCAATTTACTGGTAAACTGGTTTACCAGTATTGTAATCCCTAATAGGAAACAATGTCTGCCTTGACAAATGAAGAGTGAAGTTTCAATCTAAATCTTCTCTTCAGTTTAGTATGATTGAAGAATTTAAAGAAAATAGAAGGAGATAAAAAAAAAGAAATCTTTTAACAGTAAGGATATAATTCAGCTCTTTCTTTTGCAACTCTCTTCTTACCAGCTCACTCTTGCAACAATTTCTCTCTTAGTTCTCTCTCTCTCTCTCTCTCTTGCAATTTTTATTTTCTTCACTTTATGTCCATTGTTGGATTAATGTTGTCATCTTGTATTCATCAGTATTTTTGTCTTCAGTCCAAAGAGATTAAAGAAAATATTATTCAGTAAAGAAACTAAAGAAAAAATGAAGAAAAGAAACAAGAAAAGATTCTCTCTCATAGGTATGTTTATAGGTATTGTGTTAAACTATTTTGCAGTTCCCATTAAACTTAGAATTAAATTTTCATTTAGTTTTATTGTTACAGATTACATATTATTAGTTTAATTCTATGTTACTTATCTTCTATTTAAATTTTGTTATATTTGCTCTTTAATTTATTATTATTATTATTTTTATTTTTATATATTAATAAATGTTATATTTGTTATTATATTTTTGTTGACATTTACATTTTAGATAGACATACAAATAGGTTCTTCAATCCCCATGGATCCACAGTATGTGCACAAGTAAATATATAAATATTGAACTAGAAAATATAAAATTTATTTATAAATGAGTAATGGAAATACAGGTAATTCCAGATTTACATAAATCCAACATATATAAATCCATACTTAAATAATGTTAATTTTAATTAAAAAGCTGGGCTTGAACCTGGCCATTCCTGAAAAAACTGGAGGCATAGGAGTTGGAAATGAATCTGGATCCTTCAATATTATAAGTGACTACTTTACCATGTGACTTGTGCAGTTATTCTACAATATAACTATTTTTAATGTTAAATCTTTGTGACTCATTAATGCTGCATAATATATGCAGATTTGATTTGCATAGGATTTTACAGAATGATACATTTATGTAAGTTAGGGATTGCCTATATTCAAAAGACTAACTTGAATATTTACATAAGTATTCAAAGACTTGAATACTTATGTAAATGAATGTTTAGATTTTCCAAGATTTGTATGGAATCAAATGCAACCCACTAAACATTTACTTTAAAACTGATCTCAAAATGCTTAGTTTTGCCAAATTTCAAATTTTTTATATTTATAAAATGATACTTAGATGATAATGGTAATATGTTGTCACTCAGAAAATAATATTTTTGGAAATATATTTATTTATTTATTTTTTCTTCTTCTCTTGATACAAGAAATTCATCCTCAAAGTTTATGCAAAAATTTATATCCAAACTGTAAAAGATTTTATATTGATTACTATTAAATATAGGTAGTTCTTGGTTTACAAGTTCTCACTTAACAAGTTCTTGGGTTTATGAGTTTTTCAAATACGAAGTATCAAAAAAAATTGAAAATAAACGAACCTTAATTGCAATAAATAAATGTTTAACATTCATAAAAAAAAACCATTTCAAACTACACATGTAGCTATACAATATAGTATAATTGGGTTTATAACAAAAATTATATTGTCTGCTATGAAACCAGAAAAATCAAATTGGCAATTGAAAAGTAGAAGTAGCAAGCCCTCTGGTTTTACTGGCATATTATGTAAATAACTTTCATTTCAAGTTACTGCCTATGGCAGTAGTTCATTTATATGACAGATCACCTATTTATAATAATGAAAAATAAAAATTCTTTAAAATTTATATGACAAATAATTTCTTTATTATTATAATTTGTTTGATTTTAACAGTAATATTTTCATGCCTTTAGATAGATAAATTATTATTTAATCATAAACTATTGATTTTATTGGTGGTTTTTATTTGATTTTATTGTGGTCAAATTGCATTGCTAAGAATGGAACTTCTGATTTCAACATTATATCTATGGGAAATTGATTCTTGGTTTACGAGTTCTTACTTTACAAGCAATATCCTCATCTGAATTAACTCATAAAAATGAAACTACCTATATTTACTTCATCAAATTAAATATTAAAGAAATCTAAAAAATAATTAATTCCAAGAATGAAAATAAAACAGCTGTTAAAGGAAATAGACAAATTTATTACTCACAATGAAGTTTTTGATTCACCATTTTCAACTACAGGTAGCCCTCGATTAGTGAGACTTATAAAATTGATACCATTTTTCAGTTAATGAGAACAAATATTCAATTAATGCGAGTTGTAAGCATAGACCAGTCTTACTAACAAGTGTCCGTCCCTTTAATGATGTCAATTAACAAATTAATGTTAATTTTCGGTTAGTAAAACCGAACGAGGAGCTTTTTATGATGTCAATGAACAAATTACCGTTAATTTTCGGTTAGTAAAACCGTGAGTTGTAAGCATAGACCAGTCTTACTAACAAAGCTCCGCTTCCTTTTAAGTTGTAAGCATAGACCAGTCTTACTAACAAATGTCCATCCCCTTTTACGATGTCAATTAACAAATTAATGTTAATTTTCGGTTAGTAAAACCGGACAAGATCAATTAACAAATTAATGTTAATTTTGTTAATAAAACCAGACGAGTAGCAGTCCAAGAACAGTCACTTGGCTTTGAAGGCTACTATTATTCAGCTTTATCGTATACATACAGTATAGTACAGAATTTTTTTCTCTTTTAAATCTACTATCATATACATACAGTATAGTACAGAATTTTCTCTTTTAAAAAGTAGTATCGTATACTTACAGTATAGTACAGAATTTTCTCTTTTAAAAAGTATATCATCATATACATACAGTATAGTACAGAATTTTCTCTTTTAAAAAGTATCAATGGATAAAAAAGCTAGAACACTTTTGATGATAAAACAGGAAATGAAAAAAAGAAGAGGTTTATACAGTATAGTACAGAATTTTCTCTTTTAAAAAGTATCGAAATGGAAACTATAATCATCATATACATACAGTATAGTACAGAATTTTCTCTTTTAAAAAGTATCAATGGATAAAAAAGCAAGATCTTTTTGATGATGGTATGAGATGCGATTCCTGGTAAGTTATTAATTTAGATCAGCGTTTCTAACAGAAACAAAAAAAAGAAGAGGTTAATGATTACGCTAGAGCAAAAAATAGATATGATTGAGCGACATAAAAGCAGCGCTCAACTTCTGCTTTCGATTTACTCTTTTGGTAGGTATCGAAATGGATAAAAGGAAGAACACTTCTGACGATAAAACAGGAATAGAAAAAAAGATGTTAGTGATTACGCTACAGCAAAAAATGGATGTGATTGATGAAATGGATAAAAGGAAGAACACTTTTGACAATAAAACAGGAAACAAAGAAAAAAAAGAGGTCAGTGATTACGTTACAGCAAAAAATGGATGTGACGAAATGGATGAAAGAAAGAACACTTTTGATGATAAAACAGGAAACGAAGAAAGAAGAGGTTAGTGATTACGCTAGAGCAAAAAATGGATGTGATAGAGCAAAAAATAGATGTGATTGAGCGACATAAAAGGGCGCTCAACTTCCGCTTTCGATTTGCTCTTTTGGTTTCAATTTGGCAGTTGGTTTGATGATGGTATGAGATGCAATACCTGGTAACTTATTAATTTAGATGATGAACAATGATGTAAAATATGAAAATAAATGGTTATTAATTTAGATGATGAACAACGATGTAAAATATGAAAATAAATATATTTTAAACAGTTAGTATTGTGGTTATGCGATGTAAAACACAATTCCTGGTAAGTTATTAATTTAGATGATGAACAACAATGTAAAAGTGAAAATAAATATTTAATTTAGATGATGAACAATGATGTAAAATATGAAAATAAATATTTTTTAAGCGGTTGGTTTGATGATGGTATGAGACGCAATTCCTGGTAAGTTATTACCCCTGTCAGACCTGATTTAATTCTATTTAATCTAAAATTATATAATTTTAAATGATTTGGCAGTTGGTTTGATGATGGTATGAGACACAATTCCTGGTTGGTTATTAATTTAGATGATGAACAACGATGTAAAATATGAAAATAAATATATTTTAAACAGTTAGTATTGTGGTTATAAGGACGCAATTCCTGGTAAGTTATTAATTTAGATGATGAACAATGATGCACAATTCCTGGTAAGTTATTAATTTAGATGATGAACAACGAGTAAAATTCGCAATTCCTGGTAAGTTATTAATTTAGATGATGAACAATGATGTAAATGCAATTCCTGGTAAGTTATTAATTTAGATAATGAACAATGATGTAAAATATGAAAATAAATATTTACAATAAACTTAACACTAACTGTTTAAGAGTTATGCTGAAGTTAGCTAATGGCCGGAATCTCACACTTAAAAAGTTAGTGTCAACGATGTAAAATATGAAAATAAATATTTCTTAAACAGTTAGTGCTGTGAGTTTATTGTGGTTATTGGTATGAGATGCAAATCCTGGTAAATTATTAATTTAGATGATGAACAACGATGTAAAATATGATTTGGTAAGTTATTAATTTAGATGATGAACAATGATGTAAAATATGAAATGGTTGGTTTTTTGATGGCATGAGATGCAATTCCTAGTAAGTTATTAATTTAGATGATGAACAACGATAAAATATGAAAATAATAAGTTATTAATTTAGATGATGAACAATGATGTAAAATATGAAAATAATATTTACAATAAACTTAACACTAACTGTTTAAGAGTTATGCTGAAGTTAGCTAATGGCCGGAATCTCACACTTAAAAAGTTAGTGTCAACGATGTAAAATATGAAAATAAATATTTCTTAAACAGTTAGTATGGTTATTCAATGAGGTTGGCTAATGGCCAAAATCTCACAAAGCAAGAACCAATTACCAAAGATTGGCTTATGGCCAGAATCTCACAAAGCAAGAACCAATTACTATATTTTACATATAGTTAATTGGCCGGATCTCACAAAGCAAGAACCAATTACCATATTTTACATATAGTTAATACCTTACAAAGCAAGAACCAATTACTATATTTTACATATAGTTAATACTTCGAACAGTGCGAGAAATTCGTGGAACCCATTGTTCGCACTAATTGAGGCCTACCTATATATGAAAAAACTTATAAATTGTATTTCAAAATGAAATACAACTGTTTTTATGGTTAGAATTAAGAATATACACAGAATATACAGTTGATGATAATGAATAATTAACAAAAAATAATATTACATATAATAAATTTGTCTTTCTTGCTATAAGATCTATTTTTTCAGTTGTATAAGTGAAACAGCTCTTACAGTAAAAAGTAACAAAATTTACCTGTTCAGAATGAAACACAAACTATTATAGTTATTATTATTATTATTCTGTTTCACTTATACAAAAGTGAAACAGAATGATAAGTTAATTATAAAAAAGTGTTGCATTCCATTCTGAAATAAAATTTAAAATTTTTTATATAGTTAAAATAGTAAATCAAAATAAAAACTTTACTACAGTAATACCTTGGTTTATGTCATTTCAACTTACATCATTTTAACTTTACATTGGTTTTTTGTTAATTATAATAGAAAAAGAAAAGTCTATTAAAGACTGGGTCTTATAAACATAAAATATGGTGTAAATATGCTGGGGTATCAATGCTGACAATGTCACTTCTGGTATATGTTGGAAATTGCATCTTTACATTGAAGTTGACTTTTGTTAAACTTTCTATGCTGCATACAAGAGTAATTGACCATTTGTCTAATCAAGATATGAATTAGCTATTGAAACATTGTTATTCTCTGAAATAATATATGTCAAGCATTCAGACAGTTCTTTTAGATTTTGAATTTTGCAACTGAAAAACCATGACATTCAATAAATTTATGAACGAAGCCATCAATAAATAAAACAATTCTTGAGTTTCAGTATCCATGTTGAATCAGCTAATTTCAAATGGCATCAGAGTAATAAGCCAACAGATAAATGACATCATTCGTTTATATTACATCGTTTTTGGTTTGAACATCAATAAGTCAACACTTTGTGTGCAATGCATTTATGTCAGCATATTGACGCCATGTTTTTTGCCTGTGAGACCTAATGTTAATGTCAGTTTATTCAATTTTTCATTATATTAGTCAGCAAAACACATTAAAAACCCATAAAAATTTAAAAAAATCACTTAAAAACCAATAAAAAATGCAAAATTACATAAAAATAAATATTAAAATATGTAAAAAATAATTTATAAACTTAAAAAATTCTAGTATATTCCTTTTTTAGTTTTTCTTTTTCGAGCTGGCTCTGCTCCATTGCATAAACTTAAAAAATAAAACACTGCTTATAACTGATGGAATGATAATTTATAAAATTATTTTAAAGCTTAAAAATTTTTAAAATATTGTGTACAGTATATTTCACCATGTGACAATGCTGTAGTTCTTGTCAACTTATTCAAACATGTGTGTGTGGCTGTTTTTTGCAGCATCTCATTTGCATTGAATTTGTGGCTTGTATTCCATAGTTCTGTAGGAAATTCCTACTGATAGTCATAATGCTGGTGTACTAAGCACCATGCTATATCATTGGAAAATAAGCTGGCTATGATAAAACACCATGAAAATGATAAAAAGATTGCCCCATAGTTCATGCTTTTAGCTTGAGTCAGACAATAATATTGAACAAATATTGAGCAATCATTCATGATAAGGCACAGATTTTATTTCATATCAAAGACAATGTTCCATTGATAAAGAACACTGTCATCAATAAGAAAAGAGGCAAGATCTATTAGGAAATGGAACTATCTTTTTCTTTGGATTGAACAACAGATTTGTCAGGATATTCCCATAAGCCAACTATTGATTCAGGAGAAAACTTGTCTTTCTTTGAATAACTCAAGTTGTTTCCCAACGAAAAAGATGCAGAATTCAAGGCAAATTTAGGATTGTTTATGTGGTTTAAACAGTGATATAAACTTCACAACATCAAGATCCAAGACAAAAGTATGTCAGCTAATGAATTAGTTGCATCAAAATTCCCAGTGACTTTAGCAAAGATTATTGAGGAGAATGGACTTTTTCCAGAACATATTATCAACATGGATGAGACTGGTCTATTCTGGAAGAGAATGCTAGATTGTTCATTCATAGCCAAGGAGGAGAAGGCTTTACCAGGCTTCAAAGGTGCAAAACACTGTTTGATTCTTTTGTTGGGAGGCAATTGCTCAGATGACTTTAAGTTAAAGCTGTTGCTGAAGTATCATGCCTAGAATCCTCAAGCATTGAAGATCTCTAAAGCCTCTCTTCCAGTTGTATTGCTGGCAAACCCAAAGGCTTGGGTAGGCTGTTGCCATTTTTGAGAGTTTGGCAACAATTTTTATCAACAGTGGAGAAGTACTATAAGAAGAAGGGCATCTCATTCAAGATCTCCTTATTTTAGACAATGCTCTTGGCCACCTGCAAAACCTTATCAATTTTCATCTAAACATCATCATTGTTTATCTTTCCCAATACCATTTCTCTCTTGCAGCTGATGGACCAGGAGATCATTACCATCTTCAAACACAGACATATGCTTAGGCGAACTGAAGCTGCAATGGAACTGGATGATATCATCACACTCATGACTTCTAGAAGGGATACAAAATCTAAATGGCCATGCTGAATATAAACTCCACTTGGAATGAAATTTTGGACTCGGTTATGAATGGTGTTTTGAAAAAGTTGTGCCTTCAATTTACTCATGATTTCAAGAACTTTGATGAGGCAGTCATGAACAAAATCTTGATGATGTTGAGTAATAAGATATAAATGGAGTTAGAGGAGGAGGACTTCATCTCATTATCCAAGGCAGACAAACAATCTCTGATGAATGAGAGTTGATGGAACAATGAACAATAGCACCAAGAAGAAGAGGAGGAACCAGAAGCACAACACTTTACTATCAGCAGAATGCAATATGACTTTGTGCACATCAAGAAAACACTTCCAATTTTTGAGGAGATAAATCCCAAAGTTCAATGCTTCACAAAAATGATGAAGGCAATTCATGATACTATTATTCCTTATAGGGTCATCCTAGATGAAAAGAACAACAAGACTATTCAGGACACTCTCAACTAGTTCTTGCAGTGCATTGAAAATCAATAGGAAAAACTTGAATCATCTGCTGGAGAGCCTCAGCCATCAATCACTTTTACTTCTGGCTTATAAAGCACATTGATGTCATCCATCAGATAAATTTTTGTTTTTTACATTAGTATCAATTAAAATGTATAAATTTATTAAAAAGAATGTAAAAATGTTGAACTATTGAACAACTTATTGTATTCCTGTGCGCCATTATTATTAGTAATATTACAGGATTATTTATAAAGGGTTTATAGGATGATTTAAGTCATTTTTTAAAGAATTTATTTAACTTCAGTCATTTTCCAACTTAAGTTGCAAATCTTGGAACGAGATTAACAATGTAAACTGAAGTACAACTGTACATGTAATAAATTTATCTTAAAAGTTGTTTTATTTTCATCCTTGGAAAAGGATGAAAATAATTATTTTTTAGATTTTATTATTATTTAATTTGATGAATTAAATATTTAATAAATACTTTTACTTCAAATAAAGTTCAAAATACTTTCCACTTCTTCTTATAAGATAATTACAATCTAACAGCACAAGTTCAAGCAAAAGATTGATATATTTATTTATTTATATCAATCTTGATAAATATATCAACCTTCGCTTGAACTTATTCTGTTATATTTTAATTATCTTATTTAATAAATAAATACAAATCACATCACCAATATAAGTGGGATCACATTATCAAATTCTGGCATATTTTCAGCATACAATTCATCTAAGAATTATGGGAAATATCTTTACAACTTAATTCTAAGCAAAATAACACTAAAAATTATTAAAATTATAAGAATTTGCATTCTTTAAGATTTAAAATAAAATCAAACAGATTGTTGCAGATATTTATTATTAAAGAATGTTTGAAACAGTTTAGGTCTATTATCAATCATCTAAAACAAAAAAGATGCCTTTACCATGAAATTATGTGCCACAATTTTTTTTGTTTAAAGCATCTAATAACAGACCTGTTTCCATGAAACTTATAAAAGGGCAGTGTTAACACAGTTGGACAGGATGAAAATTATTGCTATCTAATTATATTATAGACAAATTGCATTATAATAAATCGTATTCTAACAGGTTTGATCTGTGATTAATTATTATGCTATAATAATAATAAAAAATTCTTACAGTCTTTTTCCTGTTGTAATCAAAACTGTATTTCCTCATAAAGTCATGTTTTAATATATCTGTAAAATTTATTATTAAATATATTAGTAAATGTATTTAAATTTATTCTTTAAAGAATAAATACAATTAAATATAATAATTTTTATTTAATTATTTTATATTTAAAATATTTTTTTAATTAAATTTATAGAATTGCGATAGATATACAGAACATAAATCATGCTAATTTTTCATAGATGGTCTACATGTTTATGTATAATGATGTTTTAATAGTTCTATAACCAATCATTAAAATATTCAGGACATTATTTTAAAATAGTTTAAAAATTCTCCGTGGATAGTTTCACTGTGTAGAAATTATTTGTCGTTGCATAGACTATTTTTTTATTATTATTTTTTAAATAATTAGGTTATGTATTATAGCATAGGAAAGTATTTTATGCTATTTTATTATCAGGTAGTAAAAATTTATTAAATCTCTTTTAGGTTTAACGCGCAATTATTGACTTTGCTATTTTTAGAAAAATTTAATTTCGCTTCGAATTGTTATGATTGCACAAATAAGTAAGATTTGTGAAATTTTGTCCTCTTTTTTTGTTAATGTTATTATTATTATCTAAAATTGTAAAATTAAAAATTGCAGGATGTAAATTCTTCAAAGAAATCGACGAAGTTAGACGAAGAACGAAAAATATTATCAGATTAAAAATATTTGTTAATATTAAATATAAAAAAAAATCGTTTTTAATATTATGAAGTTTTAAAATTTCAATATTTAAAATTTATTTTACTGAAAATGTATTAACGAATTCGAATTTGTCGATAAATACTTTACATAAATATATTTTTTTGCATTTATTTTTAATTTGCATGTGGAATGCTATATAAATCTAATCATCTAAATTATTCATTTTCTTCCGGTTAATTATTATTCTCTGATTTAAATAATTTATAAGATAGAAAAAATAAATAAGTGAATATTTCGTACCGGTCTATGGTTAAATATTTTTCTTATATTTTTTTATTTTTCAGGTTTTTACTGTTTAGGTAGAGAATCACGAATATCTACACAACAAATATTTTTCATTATCATAGAATAGTTTTTCAAATATTTGTTATTTGATTATCTTATATAAATGTAAACATTTTATATATATGCATAAGAAAACATGAATTGAATAATTAATTAGAAATTAAAAATAATTTTTTTTTTTCAAAATAAATTTATACAATAAAGATTTGAAACAGTTAAAAATACTTTGTTTTTACTGGTGTCTGAATTTTTTCGTTATTTTTTGAAACGCTGTTTTAATATTCAAAATTTATAAAGAATTGTAAAAATAAATTGCTAATTTTTGTCTATCAATTATTTTCAGTAATTATTTTTATTTTGTTTTTATTTTAATATTTTTCTTCGACTAAACTTTTTCAATTTTTGTATTTTATGCTTGACATCAAGATTTTTGCTTCTTAGATTTGAAGGTGCCTTCAGTCTCTTCTCGGGGGAAAACGAATTCGAAGAAGAAGATTAGGATTTGTATCAATCCCTTTCTTTTTTGGAATCTATATATATACACATATATTTTTTTCTATGCTCTTCCGTTCTTTCCCTATCTTAAGCAGATATACCACTTTGTTTTATTGAGGATAATGCAGATTCGTAATGTTCCCAGAGTGATGCTTGGCAAGCAACTAATCTTCCTCTTCTGTGGAAACCTTATAAGATTCCTGGAGCTTTGGCACTTGTTCTTCTCCAAGTAGAAACACGAACGTGAAAACATATATTCCCTTACGTTCTGTTTACTCTTCATTCCATCGGTTTCTTTGTGAAGCTCTTGTTTCGAGCTTTTAGGTTTTTATTTATCTGACATTTAGTTTTTCAAAGACGTACATCCTACAAGTTATAAGTCCGAATATGATGTAAGTTTTATCTTCTTGGATTTCTTTAAAACTAGCTTAAAAGCAGCTTCCATTCCTGACACGGTTTTATTTTTAAGCTTATTACGTATCGAGCAGCATTCTGCCGGATAAGTTATATTTATTTCTTTTTCTTAGCTCAAAGATTTTTGTACTAGTTACATTTTTTAAAATATTACGTGTTTTCAATAATTTAGCTTTAAAATAAAGCTTAATTATGGTTATGGTGTACCTGTTACGCTTCCAGCATGTTTTGAGTGACAGTCAATAAGCGTGCAAAGGAGAATAAATTTATTTAATTATTTAATTTTTTAATCAAAAAATTCTTTTAGTTATAAAATTCCTGCAAGCAACAGCAACAACAACAACAAAAAATAAAATGTATAAAATTTTTATTCGACCGATATTTTTGCTACTAAAAAAGAAAGCCGAGGCACCTAAGCAGAAGAAAAATTGGAGGATTTGAAATACTATCCCGTTAGTAGATTGGTCATGTATCTCTTCCGTATTAAATCATCTATCAATGGTGATATTGGCCGCATCGTCCTTGATGTGCCACGATATGTTCTTCCGTTTTCAACGTATATTCTATAGAAACACCAATCAATTACTTCTCGCAAAAGATTAAGTTTGCCTCTAAGATTAGCAGAGAAAGGTGAAGACTTCGTAGTAAAACAATTTATCGCACTGTGCAAAATGCAATTATATTCCTTTCAAGAAGATTGCATTTCTTTCCATTCAATATAAATCTACATGAATTCTAAAGTTCAACATTTACCAGGTCTCTCTCGCTCTCTCTTGTTTCTCGACCCTTTCTCTCTCTTGCTGTCTCTCTTTTTTCTTTTTCTTTTTCAATAGTAATTTAGCGGTTAACTTTTAAAATAAATCTTGCTTTGTTTCAATCTTTAATATATTGGAGTATTTTAAATATTTACATTTGCAAAACTGCTTTCTTCTACCGACTCACATTAAGTTTATTACTTGCGTAACTTTTTAAGATTTCTACGAAAAATAAACATAAAGTAAAAATAAATATATCTATCAAATAATAATTTAGTTAAGAACCTTTCTCGCTTTCTTCTTTTTATTTTTTTTTTCATTTTTACACACTTCACATGATAATATCTAACGGGAAAATACGCTTAATAATTATAATTTATCTTGTTACTCATCAAAACTCGTCAACAAAGCGAAAGAAATACATTAAACAGATTTTTATTTATATATTTATTTATTTTGCAAGCTTATAGAACCTTATAATGTTTGTTTGCAGAAGAATTAACTCTCGGGCTAATTAACAAAAAAATCGAAAATATAATAAACGTGTGATTTTTGGGAATTGCAGAGAAAATATAACTTATAGACTAAGAAATAAAAAAAACGTTTAATGTATTGTAAGGGAATTATTATTTAAATTAATTAAATGAATAAATTCTTGTTTAATATTTAGTAATGGCTAGAAAATAAGGATAAAGGTCTTTGACTTAGGCCTGCAGGCTAATCTTTATGACAGTACAGTACACGATGATGATGTTTCTTAGAAAGTTGAGATTCTTATCGGTTTATATTCTAAATTTCATTTTTCATTCTCAGTATGAAAGAATGAAAGGAGAGGGAGAAAAAAAAAGAAGAAGAAAACTCTAAGATCTATTGTAAAACAAAAATTTGCAGTCGTTATTTTGTACTTTTTGTATTCTTTCCTAAGCACTAATGTTGAGAAGCAGAAATATCCTCTAGTGATAATAGAATGACACTATAAATTATCATTATTGTCAATTAAATTTTTTTTTCCTTACAGAATTTAAATTTAGTACGGAATATTTACATAGGTGAATACTATCTTCGTAAAAATTTTAATTGTTTCGAAAATTATAAAAATGTAATTTCTTTAAAATCGATTTTATGGCGAATTTTCTCTTTTTTTCTTTTTAAATTTTTAAAAATTAAATATAATTTTATAAAATTTGTAGATTTATAAAATTAAAGAAGGAAAACTATTTAGAAGATTGAATTTTTAAGAGTTATATTAAAATTTATGACTAAAACGAGAAAATAAAAAAAGAAAAAATAAACGAATTGTCTATAATCGAGTCAACATTTGCAAAATTTCTTTCTTTTTTTAAAAAAATAAATGAAATCCGTATCATTCTGAACATATTCTCTACATAATTTATACTGTAGAATTTTTTTTTTAATTTAAAAAGTTCATTATTAATTTAAAAATTAATAATAATTGATTTCAGATAATTTTATTTTTTAGCAAACTTAAAAAAGAAAAGGGGAAAAAATCTTGTACATGATTTATTCCATGCATTATGCAATAACAGAAAAGTCTTTTTAATATATTAAAAGTTTACATTATAAATTAAATATAAATTTGACTTTTAACATAGTTTACATTGATTACAAGCTAAATTTAAGGGAGAAAAAAATTGCTTTACATATAATAATTTTTTGAACAACTTTTCAAAAAAAAAAATAAAAAATGATAATCATATTCATGACATTTTACAATCGTTCCTAGTAATTTTTACAATTTGCAGACATCAATTGAAAGAATTTTCTTACATTTGTACAATTCTATATCCGTGTGATATGCTTAATCACGTATGGCATGAATTGGAACATTGCATGAAAGCCTCCTTAATGTATTCCTCGATATATATTATAGAATTAAGTGAAATCGGTTTAAACGCAAAATCACGAGATTATAAATTTTGTTAAAACTCAAAATTTATTAAAATTTTTAATCATAATTTAAGCCGTGACGATTTAAACTTGGTGGGTTTGTTGTTATTGCGATATGTGCGGATTATATATACGATAAATATTTTACCGGTCGGTATTTTCTAAATAAATATTTAATTAATTTATAAGTAAAAAATAATTATTACGAACGGAATAATAAAAAAATAATTAAAAATATAAATCCATATTAGTCGAATCAGATTTTAAGTTGAAACGGTATCATTATTGCTCTTGGTCAAAACTTCAACAAGAACCTCCCACATCATTCATCACTCGTGCAAACGTAGGATACATTTAACAACTTGGTTCCAGAAACTCAGTTATCTTCAACTGTAGCTAGATTACTACACCTCCAGTTGACACGCAGCCGAGAGAAGTACGAAATGATGTAAACATTAGCAAACTCGCTAAACTTAATATCTAACATGCAGACATTACTGTGACAACATGATAGGCGAACCACTATCATTTGAGACATTGTATCCCACCTCCACTCTGTCCCGTGACATGCCCTTTATCTGACTGAGTTCAGAGGTCAACCTTTTCCGTAAGGGTCACGGAACAAGAGAGGCGGATACATCATCCACCTCAGCAATCAGGTGTTGTGTCAATGTGACCATGTTACTCTCTTATTCTGTAGTCTCTTGACAACGCTTAAGATTAAATGAAGCGATGCAATCATGCAAATAGCATTAAAGATTGTTCCTAATTAAGACGGTTAGTTCAATTTAGGATTTAATTAGGTGCATCTTAACTTAATTGCCAATCTTGGCCGAATTAGAAAAAGTTAACAGAATCTCTATAAATTTTTATTGATTTATTTATTTATTTTTTTATTTCTTAAACGCTATATATAACCTTTTGAAACAATTTTTTTATTGTTTTGTTTGCAAATCACAGGAGACGGTGGATTTTTACCAATTTTATAATAAAGTTTCGGCTTATATAGAAGGAAGAAATAAATCAATTGATAGATTAATAGTCTCATTATATTCATGTAATTACTTCTGGAAATTAATTACAGGGCCATTTCAGCCAGTTTGAGGAATGAAAATTAAACACTATATTTAGTTTAAAGTGACACTGCTCTTAATTCTATTATACGCATATGAATCAGTAACCGAAATAAGATTGTAAAAGTTCATAAATCTTAAATTTTTAATTAATAATTAATCAAAATAATAACTCATCTCACATAATTCTTTACCAAAGATGATAGTCTATAAATATTAAAATTTTGCATTGCAAAATACTCTACCTTCTTAAGAGAATATTAATGTTTAACACTGATAAAACGGTTTACCGGTGGTAAGTAATATTGCAATATCCTTTTTAAAACGGATGCAATACTGTATTATTCATGTGTAAAAAAATTCTGATATATATAGAATTTTTAAAATTCTAACGGTTATCATTTGGTTATAGGATCAAATAAGAATTAAAAAATTAATGACGTATAGTGTGAATGAAGAAGAACAACTTCCTAAAATTTGAATGTTCTGATATTTTGCGAACAGTCTAGCAGACGAACGGACGGAAAAAGCGATTGTGTAAGATAATTATTGTAAAATATACTTAATAATCTTTTAAATTAATGTAGTATAATTTATATGTAACAAATGGCTCCGAAAATATCAACATTTTAAAGTTTCGAGTGACCACAATTTTACAATTCGAACAGTCGCCATCTTGAAATGCCATCACGTCAGATCTTCAAAATTAACGAACATGCATCTTTCTTAAATAATGAACCGTCCTTTAAAATTTAAACATTCTGCGATGTTTATTTCTCGAAATATTTCGCGGACGAACAGTCAGAAGGTAAAGTGAATTCGCGTAAATGCCAATTTTTGTAAATAAAATGGCTAAAAATAGCGTTTACAACGTTTGTTTATACTTTATCCGTTTATTATGAGCTTCATAAACCAACATCCATAAAAAAACGTGAATATTTTCCATCTGAAAAATTGTTTCGTTTTGCATAAAGTCCTGAATACAAATTAACATCGTAACATTAAAAGTTTCATTTCAATCTTTTTACTTGTAAAACTGGCATGCTAGATGGAAGAAACCATGACATAAAATACCCAGCGACATTCGAAATGCGATATTATAAGCCTGTAAGGCGAATCTCTTAAAAATTTTTCTTGTGAATTATTCATTTTTAAGTACCAAATAGAGGTAATGGATTAAAAATTGCTCTTCTGCATAAATCCAACACGTGATCCTCCACTCAGATACCTGTACCTATCGTCCTATTTCTCGATTATTAAAAAAAAAAGTCTCCAAATCAGAATAAATGTAAATTTTGATTACTACAATTCACATATTTTAACTTTCGTGCAGATAAACATCGTAAAAGGGCATAAAATTAAATGTTAAAGTAATATTTCCGTTCGATTGTCTTCAACAGGAAGTGATGCAAGACAATCGTTTTTTATTTTTCCTTTTTCATTCTGTATGCAAATAAACATCAGTAAATTTTAATTAGCGTCAAATTGTATTCATTCAATTCAGAATTAATATTGTGGTTAACCATTTTATGACACATTCTGTATTATAAGTTTGTTCTAAAGAATGTTGTCCCGCGAGTTTTCCTAGGTAACAGTGTGTCAGGCCGGAAGAGTTCGGTAATAACAATGTTTCCTTAGAGACATCTCGCCTTTCCTTCTTAAGTGACAAGGGAAATCAGGTACATTGTCAACAAGTCAGGTGCACGATGTTTCCAAAGACGACAAAATTACTTTTTATATTGTTTCAACAGATTTGGCTAATTCCCAAGAGTAAACAGAATATGGTTCCTGTGTACGGGAAATTTCTAAAGGAAATATTCAGTCACTATTATTTATAATACTATTTATGATGATGACTCACACTTTCAAGATATTCAAACATTATATTTCCCATATACAGTATATATGCAGGTAAGGTCGTGAGTTTTAAACTTATTACTTGATATTTTATAAAACTTTTAACCTACTTTTTAATTTATATAAACGCACGTTTTGTTAATGAAGCCATTAGCACATTCTGGCCTTGTTCCAAATAAAGTAAAAATTAACGTAATATACTTTTTTAAAGCAGAAAAAGAAGAATTAAAAAAGAAAAAAATTATTATTATCACTCTGAGCATTTTTATAAAGATAACGTTAATATAATTTATGTGGTGCGTGTTTACATTATCTCAAGAAATAAATAACATTTTCACGCATTTTGGGAGCAGTAATTTTTATCTTCTTCTTTTTTTCCTTGTTGTTATGTTTTAAAAGTTATATCTGCTGTAATCACTTTTGTGTAAAAGTTAAAAATTGATAAAAATTTTCCCGTATAATTATATTCAAAAATCAAAAATTCTCGCGATTGTTTGCTAATTTTTTTTCGTAAGTAATAAAACAATATAAATCAAAATATTATTTTTGTAACTATTTTTTATTATTTAAAAATATAAATATATAATAAAAAAATTTATTATATAGTTGATTAAAACTTTTTATAATATTAAAAAAGGAAACAATGTTCAGCAATAAATAACAAACACCACTGACAACAACAAAACATACACATTTTTAAAATATTTTTTTTAAATTTTAATATTATTTGTAACTGAAAAATATATCCTGGAAAGGAAATACATTCTTTTAATATTCAGAATTTAATATTTATTCTCTATAATTAAATTTTCTCATAACAATGGCTTTTATTTATATGCATAGCTAGCTGCAGTTGACCATGAGGTTTTCTTCATAAATTCTATGGTAACTGGTTTTTGATATAAATATGCAAATTGTATTAAAACATTCCTTAGAAATGATTAATAATGGCAAGAATTGTAAACAAATACAGTAATAATTGTTCGATAAGTTAATATAGAAACCATAGAAAATTATATATCTAAAGCTGCAATGTGATCAAATAACAGTCGTAACAAATAAACATGTTTGCTTTTAGTTGCATTTAATATAAATTATCGTTTATAATTAACAAGATTTATATAATTTATATATAAATATATAAATTTAAATTTAATTTCGAATTTCAAACAATTAAAATTAATTAAATTTACATCATTCAAGTAATTAATAATTAAAAAAATAATAATGCGAATAAAATAATAAAGTTCTTCAGATATTCACTTTAAATTCTTTTATAGGTTTATAATAACGATTTTTCGCATAAATAATTAAATATTTTAGATCTTTCCTGTTTAAAACTTTTAATTATAAAGTTCGAATAAAAATAAATGAGTTATTAGCAATGAACTTATATTCTAATTAAACAAGTATTAATTCTTGCTACTGGATTAAAAGGAGAGAAAGTTCAACAGAGGAGAAAAAGTTACAGATAATTAAGTGGTTATAATTTAACTCGACAGCGCTTGTGTTTCCAAATTTTCATTAATATCATTACGTATTTTTAATCCAATATTGGAAATTAAGCAGAATTAATTTTCGATTCTTCGGTTGCTTTCGCGATTTTAAGTTATAAGTTACAAGCATTAAACAGAATGCATGTTTTCCATTTGGACGGCTTCGAAACAATTCTTTGCTTGCAAAACTTTTCACGTACGTATAAAACCATTCTTTTTTTTTATAAGAATATTCTTATATATGTATATGGGCTTATGTAAAGGGGAAAAAATTGTATTTTTTAATAGTATCAGCCGACATAAGAAAACATTTACATATCTGTCAGAAAAACACGATTTGACGAATAGGAGAAAAAAAGAAAGGAGGAAGATTACGTTGGGCATTTCCGAAATGGTATAGACCCTACTCGAGAAATCTTGCCACAGCTTATCTTGACTGCTCAATAGATAGAGGATAAGAGCGTTCTCTTTCCAAATTCACGTCGATTTAAGCCGCATTTCTACATTCAATGAGGAGAAAAAAATGCTGTAACACAAGGTCTATCCATCCCTTGGCTGTCTTACCGAGATATTCTACAGTGTACCAGAAGAATACCCGATAGCCCCTCGAGTATCATTCCCCGCCTCCTGATTCCTATTGGTATTCTGAAATGTCTTCTCACTTTCACTGGATTCTCATGGGATTTCGGAAGATCTTCTCAACCCTCTTTCTTTACTGATAGCACGGCCACATCTTCAGATCGGCTTCAATATATTTTATATATAGGTCTATATCTCGTGAAACGGGTTTATACGACACTCTACAGACTTCACATCCAGTTCATTCTTTGATTTATAATTCTCATTAAATTCCATTTGTGCCTTGGAAAATTCAGTACAGTCTGAAGATATGTTTTTAGAAAATAATATTTTAAAGTAATGTATGAACCACTACTGAAGAGATCTTTAAATTCCATTATTTCCCCCTTCTAATATTGCACAAAATACCCCCACAAATCTTTGCTCCTTGTCGCGAAAATTTAAGGCGTTCAGAAGATTATTGTGAATTATTTATGAATAAACCAGAATTTCAACAAGATAAATGAAAATTCTCATCGCGATAATCAAATTATAATGACAATTAAAGGATTTTTATTTATTTAATTTCGTGCCAACTTTGTTGATATTTATTTTGGTGTTTATTATTAACTTTTGTTTTCGGTCGAATTTTATAAATTAATTATTGAAAGGAACAAAAGAATAAATTATATTCACAAAGCGGTTTTATCACATGAATGCTCTTATATGGTTTAATGATTAGAATACACAGTATATTAATTTTATGCATTTAGCAGTAAACGCGATGATTTGACAAATTCTTCTTCCTCTCTGGATTATAATAATAATTCTAACTTCTAGAAGCATATTTAAATAATAAGTGCTTTTAGTCAAAGATATACTGAGTGGAATCATATTAAGTGCAAGTATATCTGATAAATGTAATTAAAAAAGGCTAATGACGTTTTACGGTAGTGGTCGTATTTTGAATGTTTGATGACCGAAAATAATCACATTTTTCTCCAGGCCAATGATCATTTCTGTCTCTTATAAATATAATTATTTGATATTTTCAGCTAATCAGATAATTCAAACGTTCAAGTTACAACTGCATTTTCTTACCGAACAGTCGACGCATATAAAAATTCTGTTTTGACTATTCGTATATAAAATCAATCTCTAATGGTCACTGTGTAGATCTATAATTAACAATTATCAAATATTTGATCTAAATATAATTTGGGCTAGTACAAAACTAATGATTAATGGTTACAAGCTGTTCCTGTTTGTAAATACAGCAGAATTTATTATCAAAACATTGTTTCAAATTCCTTTATGAATATTGAGATAATGATAATTTCAATTTAGTAGACTATAAATTAGTAAGCTTATATTATAAAATTTCAATATTGCTTAGATAATTATTACAGAATTGCTCTGTTCGTGATTATTTATGTACGTTTTTCAAAAAGACAGTACTGTAAATTACTGAATATAGTTATCAATAGATTATATATTCAGTATCATTTGTTAATATTTAGACTAATATTTAATTAATGATTTTATTTAATTAAGCACTCAATGACACAAACCTTATAGTTCAGAATTATATATATAAGGATTTTAGTAATAGTAATAACGTTATAAACATTTTTATAAAAAAAATATTTTTTTGTGTAAAACGGATTTACAGATATAAATTTTTTTAAATTTCGAACAGTCGCCATATTGCAAAAGGATCACATGAAGACTCTGAAATAATTTTTCTCATATTTTGAATTAAAAAAAGTTTAAAATTTGAATGTTCGGTAATTTTTTGTTCTTGAGATATTTGATGTCATTCTAAAAGACAAATGGACAAAAATGATAAACATATAAGATAATAATAATAAAATATATCTAAAATTCTTTCGAATTTCTTAATATTTACTTGCAACAAATAATTTCAGATATATTTGGGCTTTAATGTTGCAAGCGGCAGCCATCTTGTAATAAGATTTCATAGAATTCTCAAAATGAATAGTTATATGTCTCGAATAATAAAAATGATCGCCTAACGTTTGAATATTCTGTAATGTTTGATTTTTGAAATATTTTGCAGATAAACAGTTAGATAAAGTGAATACACACAGTTATTGTTTAAAACAAGATGGTTCCTACAAAAATAAAGAATATTGTTACTTAAATCTATATTGGTAGACTAATTAAAATTATATAAGTTGTTAGATTTTTTTCTTCGTTATGTTATTAAGCTCTGTTAATGTAAAGACGGATGGAGAAATGTAAAAAGTTATTCTATTTAAAAATCAGCCTTAAGGGATCCCATCCTCATTATTCCATTTTCTCTAACGTAAATTGTACTAGCTGTACAATGCAAATATTCAATGTCACGCCCTCAAGTAATGAGCAAGCAATGTTGATCGCTGTTGAAGTTTTTCCTCTGTGAATAGTTTCCTTCTGTGTTTCATTGCCAGTCGACAAGGCCAAGCATTAATACGTAGAGGTCATAATATAATATTATAACTAAGGTCAAATGAATTGGCATTATAAGAAGACTAGTTCACCTTCGAGAAGAAAGGAATTCTAGAAATAATTCTCATTAAATTAGCTTGAGTTTTATGATGCAAAGTGAAAGTCGGACCGATTGACCTTCGAGAAAATAACTGGAAAGATTAGAAAACTTTGTTATTAATTGAGAACAAGTTATAATTCTTTTTCCTTCTTCTTTTTTTGTAATAAACGAAATAACTATCTTTCTTCTTTAAAAGATAGGATTTAATTCTATATTCTGTTTTAAAAATAAGAAAAGAATTTTTAGATTCATTTAATGCACTTCATATATACATAAAAAAATGATTGCGAATTAAATTTCATGAACTCTATACAATAGAACGAGTCTTTAATGGCAAAAAACTCATCACTCTTGTAAAAGGAATCTCGACGAGATTCTGACAAAATAAAATAAAATTCTTTTGATCTTGTCATTCTGCTTCATTCCGGTTAGAATTACTACATTTAAGGATTATAGAATTTGCAGAGTCGAAGATTACGACTGATTAGAACATTGAATTATGTATTAATGCAAAATTGATTTACTTTCCATCAATCTTTGTTTACTTTCTGTTAAAAAAAGAAAATTTTCCCGCCTTGTCTACTGTCGGTTTGGAAGAGAGTTGTCTGGTTAAAATGATTCTTGTAACAGAGTTTGCGAGTTTATTGAGAGAAAAATCTTTCGCCTAGAGCAGATCCTCTTCCGATAAGGTAGGAATGACGTAGATATGGGGCATGAGGTCAAAACAGGGTTGTCTTCCCTCCCGGAAAGAGGCGTATCCGACCATGTTTAATTTCGTGTATGAACAACAACAACGTTATTTCGTTGTCATGTGGCGACCTGTCCGATAAATTGTGTCTGCAAATGTAGCACTTATATCTACCGCCAGATAGTTACGAACAATTTAAGTTTGCCAAACTAGTGGTTTGATGTTTGTGTCCTGTTCTGTCAATTATTTCACCAACCGAATAGCAAAGCCACCCTCCTGAAGAACAATGAGAAGACAGTACAAGCTAATTTTTATATCTCACGTTCTCACTACCACAAAGAGGAAGGTTAATGAAATCGAAAGGATTTTTTTTTTATATTATCATGATTATTATTTTATTTTTTTTTTTTTAAATTATCCTTCGGATACCTAGAGCGAAAAAAATAGCACGTCCTATGCTTATATTATTATGATTATTATTTTATTTTTTTTTTAAATTATCCTTCGGATACCTAGAGCGAAAAAAATAGCACGTCCTATGCTATTCTTTCCTGTAAGATAGGAACATTATCACGAATAGATAATTTGAAACACAATAATAGACCATCATTTATATTATCTAATCTGTATAGGTAAGAATAATGCTTCCGCCAATACCATATAAGGCAATTTACGAAGAACATTACTCTTTCAGTGACATGTAATCAATTGATTTAAAGCTTAGATAAAAAAAAATATTGTAACAATGGATATTTAGAATAGCTCTGTAGCATTTTCTCACTCTATCCCTGATTATTATTATTATTAATTCCCGAATAATAACATTTAAATTTAATTAATTGGGGTGTTAACAAGTTAGAAAAGAGTGCTTAATTGCAACCAATTAAAAAAATATTTTTAAAGAATGACAACCGAGTAAATTTAGTTTAAAAACTAAAATAGATGCAAATTAGAATCGGAACCCATCTCTTAGCATTTCATCATCTCTTTCCATTAGAACCTAATTCATTCTTCATAACGAACGTAATTCTAAATTGCTTTCTCTTGCCTCAATTTAAAAAGGATCCAATCTTTGTTATCGCAGTTCTCTCTCTCTCTTTTAAATAAAGTCACCATAAGGATGAGAACGGTTTTCTAAATGCAATAGTGTGATGCTGGCTTGTCATCAAATTCCCTTCTTCATTAGTATTCAGTGCTTTCTCTTGGTCACTTAGGTAAATATTGGAATGGACCTCAATGAAAGCAATAAAATTGGACTCTGCTATTTTTAATTTGCCGGCTGATAAATAAGTTGCAGTTAAGCAGGAATAAGTTTAAAAAAAGAAGAAGAAGAAATATTGTTAAAAATATATTTAATAGGCCGGTTTAAATGATATATTTTTATGCAAATAAAATTTAGAAATTGGTGATTAGAATAATCTGGTTGAGTACAGATTAATACTAATAGCATACACTAAATTCTTTCCCAGTTAGAAAAATTTAAATGTTTTATAATGTATAATACAGAAAAATTCTGAAAATATGCTAAATTTTTTAAAGTATAAACATGGATTTATTTAAAGCTTAAAATAAATTATAAATTAATATTTTTATGTATTTTTATTTTACCATATATATATATAAATCCATATAATTAAACTCTTGTTTGACCAAATTTTATCAAATACTTTGGCTGACATTTGGTCAAAACACTTAGTCACGGATCTTAAACTTATATGACTAAACAATTCGACCTTTCAGATGAAATGGAACGAAAATTCCACTATCTCTAAAATCTTCCAACGATATATATATAAATATATATTCAGACAAGAATCACGAGTCATTTACTAGCTCTCTCTGGGCAAACCATTTCTCCCAAACGTGAGCATTAGTTTAAATTGGCAATACACGACTACAATCTGTTCAATGAACTGAAAATTATCATCCATACGGTCGCTAAAAATTTTCAAAATGATGTTTTCTTTGCAATCATCAAAGAAGAGAGAGAGAGAAATTATTCGATTATGAAAATGAACTCGAATTCTTATTTTAATTCATAGCTTCAATTATCTATACCAATTAACTTTCATTGAGTGAAGGAGAAAAGCCCAATCTTCTCTCATTAAATATTAGATAGACACATTTATCTTTAGCGGAACGTTAAAAAAATAAGATGCTCATTCTTTTCTGGATAGAAAAATAATAACACTTTCTTTGAGTATGCAAAAATATGACCTAAAAATTTCGCGGAATGTAAGAACTCATTGATAAACTATTTTAGATTCATCAGTGATATTATTGCAAGGTGTTGAAACGTGTGATGCAATAATAAAGTCATCTATGATGTCGCTAAAGAGAGGACTCACAAAGGTGCTTTTATTACTAATGCAGTAACAACTTTCACTTATCTATGCTCCAAATAACTTGCACGATATAATATTATATTAATATTGAACATAAGTTTACTGTTGGAAAGAGTAAATAAATCAATAAATTAAATCAATGTTATTTAAAAAGTTCAATGTATAAAATGTTCATTTAAAAAGTTTATAATAAGAAATATTCGATTTCTGAAGAAATTTTAATTTTATCGTTTATAATAAATTACGAAATTTGGCACGAAAGAATGATATTAGTCATCTAGTGGGTTCTTTCAATAGACCCAAGGAGATAATTTCTGATCGGACTAAAGTAAAACTGTAAATCTGCCAATTTATTTTCGACTTTATTGCCAGAGAAGTAAAACAAGTGGAAAAAAAAGTAAATTAACTGCCACCGTATTTATAACATGTTTATTATTGGGTGCTTAACTCTCTTTATGTGTTAGTTTTTCTTTTGTTGCTGTAGAGTTTTTCCCCAGATTAAATAAACGCCATCTAACGCACATAAAACGCAACGGATATGTTATAAACTTTGTGTTGTCCCTTTAAGTGTTGCCTGTTAAGTATTTCTAGTTACAACTTGTTTATTTTCGCTATATAATCTTTGTTTCGACAATATAATTTAATAAATTGATTTCGGAAATAATTAAAATATCGTTAAATGAATTTCAATATAACCGACTGAGTAATCGACGGTTTTATTAATATTTAAATCTTCGTTTAGATGTTGCCAGACGAAGGTTTTCTTATTTATTATTATTAGATATATACATTATATATATTTTTAATTTTGTTTTCCCTAGTAGGCTGTCAATTATTAAATAGTTTTCTATCAATCAGTCGAATTGCTGCGACTTTTAATCCCATCACCTTGAACTCTGTCAAAACGTCAAAGGTTGCAGAACCAACGACACACGAGTTAACCCGAGTGGTTCGCTAGAGTCGTCCATTCGCGAGTTGCGAGTGTTGTGAGCGTGCGGTCTCCCTCGATAGCCTAGAACTTGTCCACAACCTGTTGGAGGGGTTGCCGTTAAGCGGGCTGTTGTGCAACGCTTTCTCTCTGTCACCGTCTCCCCTTGAGGATAAGTGGAGAGTTCCAGCCAGATCGTCTGCCGCTGCGAAATGGTTGGCTGTCTTTGTACATAACGTACATCAGAGCGGCGTCGCTCCGCGTCAGCCAGTCTCTGTTCAGTGCTGGAAGTGACAACATCTGTGGTGGTTTGTGTTGTAGACAACAAACGCAGGAATCTCAACGTCATTCTCGAGGTTGTAGGACCGCTTATCGGTCACGGTTATTCAACTTTGTTTGGACTGCGACCAATTGGGTGAGTACAACTTGAGTAATAAAAAAAACCCTGCTAATTTTTCTTTATCGCGATAGTGGGTAAACAATCGGTTATCTTTAAAAGACACAGTTTGCGCTCTCTCTCTTTCTTTTCTTTTAACCGGTAGGATTATGGTAGTAACTAAATGGGTGTTTGCTTGATGTCTATACACACACGCACCCAACTTACTATAGATGAATGCCAGCCGGTGATAATAGAAGCTGGGTTCCAAAGGGATGATTGTATCAAGCAGGTTGACAGTGTAGGAGAGGACAGGATGTCCCGTTTCTATTCTGTTCAGAAATCGATCCCCTGAGACTAGGTATGCGCTACAGTTCCGAACGTTAAATTGCCAAGTTAAGTTTGTTTCTACGCGTCGTTATCCCAACGGAGGAAGTAAAATCTTAACTCTGTGGCTCGGATTACAGCGGGTTTCTCGGAATACTTGTAATATAATTAACTAGAGAATTTCGGGAATGGAAGAATAAGCAAAATCGCATGTAAAAACTCCATTGTTAACAAAAATGCCGCCAGAATGTCGATACGTCAACACAGTTTTTTCCCCTTCCGTTTTGTTACAAGCGAAGAAGTGTGAATGTCGGATTCCGTTCCATGGCCAAGTGGGTGACGAAGCAATCCTGGGAAAACATTAAGCGCACTCCTGCTGTGCCTTTCATCGCTGCCTGTGAAGGCCATGCGACCTATAAACTAGAGAACTGTAGATTCGCTGCTATGGCTTTTATAGTTTAGAGCTGGCTGTGTTACCGAAACTAATCTGGCCACTTGTGAAACAGTCTACGAATCACTGAACAATTAGATTAGCTGCTCTTCTTTTTTTTTTAACTACTACCGTTGCGTAAATAATCGCGTTCGTTTGACTGTTGCTGAAAAACTAATTAATTAATCATTCAGATTTATGATGTACTAAATCATACGGTTATTATGGCCACCAGTCTGTTAAACGAAATCTGAAAGACCTGTTGATTTTAACATGACAGAAACTAAAATTTATTTATTTCTCCAGCAGTTTTTATGCTCTTCGCTCTTATATGTTTTCTATCAACAAACATATTACACGTTATATAAATTATTCGTTTGTTTTATATACACTTAATACCTAAAATGACGAAGTAGAATAGATTTAAAAAAAATGGGAAGATTTTTTTTTCGTTTCTGCTGGTGGAATTTGGGCATAATATTAAACAAATCTTGACAAGCGTAGAAAATTTCTTTCGTTCCGTAAAATTTCTGCTAAAATGCCGCCTTTTAACAATGTGTTTACAGGAAATTATTAAAGGATAGTTTCCATTTAGACATATCTCGCCTATGCATATGCTCATAATTGGAACTTGGCTTGCCATGACGCAACAATTAGCCAAGCGTGGTCTAAACCTAATACCCAATAATACAACACTATAACAGTATAGTAGATGACACAGTAGACCGGTGGTGCTTATCCATCGCTCACTGCTTGTTAGTCAGAAGATTACTGTTAACGAAGGCAGAGAGAAATGCAATCTTGCATACTCCATGACTGCCGTTCTCTCACGAAAATAGCTAATTCACTAAAGTCAGATATAATAGGCAAATTAGCTCTTTCAACCCGAGTCTGTAGTTCCCTCGTGACCAAATGGAGAGCAAACTGGTGTCGTAAGTGTAGCGAATGTCGATGGGATTTCAATAATTGCGGCAATATTCATCTTGCGATGTAGACTAACTGAACTCTAACCCATCTATGGCAAAGCACTTATGACAAATCGGATATTTGGAGAGGTAAACATAGCTAAAAGTTCCAATTATGTAAAGGAGACAGAGAGACAGGCAGAGTAGTTATTACTGCTAAACTCCGATCAAAGGGAGAGAGAGAGAGAGAGAGAGATATATATTCACTTATATTATTAAATAAATAAAACAACTAATTATCTAAAGCACATAAAATTAATTTGTTAATATTAATAGACGCTTATCAGTATGGTAAAGTTACTTATTCACTATCTTAAGAGGTAGAATGTAAGAGTTAAAAGCAATACAAAATTTGCAAATGAAATTGCAGACTGCATACAATGCTTTTATTGTTTCTAGTCCGATCATGAAACATAATGATAAATATAGCATCATTTTATTGTTAACCTTGATGTTATCTAATAATATAATAACTAGAATTAATGTTTCAAAACATAAAATCATACGCATTGTACACATACATCTACGTCTCTAATTGTATTATCAATATCTCTAGATTTTACAATGGTGATGATATCTTTTTTTTTGTTATCGGTTAAAAACGAGTATTTTTATTTAAGAAAATGTATCTTTTCTTTTCGTTTTATATACACATATGGTCATAAAAATAAATAAGGTCTTAATAAATTGCAAGCAGGAGATAAGAATAATTATGTCCATCCAATTTAATTTAAAAAAAAAAAGCATTACTCGAATCTGCTAACAGATCACAACTGTAAATTTCCGGTAATTTAGGGGTAAAGAATTTAACTTCGGGGCTTAATTAGTTTAAGTATAGACGAAGCGAAGGTTTTGACGTAAGCTTAAAATATAGGATAGCATGGGTGATGAATAATAAAGAACGAATAGCAAAACAAACTGTGCACCCAGATTATATCTTTTATTTTATATTTTTTATTGCGATCGTTTAGTTTTAGCAGGTTTTGTTCTTAATCGATAATTATTTGACATTAATTTTGATATAAAATGACTTCTGCCTCGATTAGAATCGCTACTTTCTTTTTTTTGTGATGCTTCCATCTTCTCCAAGCTTTGTATTTGGTCGTTCAACAGGTGATTCCCGCATCGTTATCGAACCTAGATAAAGTGGAAAAAAAGCATCATTAATCAAGTAAAACTCGAGGCTACTCTTATAATTCTAGAAATTCGGTTTTAGTAACGTAATTATCGAGTTTATTATTACATTAGTATTTATAGATAGATTAATTTATGAGAGAACATGTATTGAGAAATATCCGCCGTCGTTTGAAAAGTAATTAAAGTGAGTTGTATCAAAGGTGTGAATAATTATCATCACTATGTTGAAGAATAATCCATTTTTATTAGAAAAATTTATAATTTTATGCATTCCTAAGGGAAATTTGTTCTAATTAGTTTCTTCGATAGGATTTGCAAGTAATTAATTGATCTGCTTTTAAATCTTTACTGTAATTTTAATTAATAATCGTTAAATTAGAGGAAGTTGTTTGTCATCTAAATGCTGCAACAAAGTATCGCATGCATATTTTTTCCACCAACTCAAAATTTAAGGGGAAAAACGATAATTATGTTTTTCGATGGCAGTAACTTATCATATGAAGAAACTGGATATTGCAAAGAATGAAAATTAATGAAAACCAATTCAGCGTCATTATTTGGCGAGCTGTGTATCGATGACATGTATTTGGGCGTCACACAACTAACAAACAAGAAAAAGCACACTGTGTAAACTACGTGACGCCAGTACTTCCCTCCTACATAACAGTGGACTGTCACAGTTTGTTTCACCCAACCTGCACGCTGCACACCGAGGAACACCATCGGTTCGTGACGTCATTCTTTTCTCATGCCTCTTTAAATCCGAATAAAATCAGAATGAGTGGCATTTAAAGACACTTTACAGTCGATTTTTAAATGACTAAGCCTCATTCCGTAGACCACTCCAATCTATTACTATGCATGATTGGTTCGTAAAAAAATGACTTAAATCACGCTTCACTGTATTTTTTACATGTTAGTCACATAATAGATAATTATACAGCGAAATTATTCACGATAACCATATGAATCACACACACACAACTCGCATAGATGACATTGAAAAGTCGATTATATCGCAATTCCGATCGGAGTTGAAAGAATTAAAAAAAAGTATGGCGACCTTGACTGGATACTTCTGTACTGGAAGTCAGCATTCTGGATTATTAAGTTTCGGTTCCAATACGGTTAAAGTGTCAGATTGTGGAGTGGAAGACGGCGATAAAAAGACTCGACCCTATATGACCTCACCCAAGTAATGACTCATGTATCTCAGTTTGTTATACGATGGCGTCATATAGACCGAAATTTTTATGTGGTCTTCCCTTCAATCCAATTATTAACTTTTCTGCCATAAGTATATATCCCCTTAGAATAATTTGATAATCGATACAGTTTCTGATCGAATATACATTTCGTATAAAACATGTTTTCAGTTTTTTAAAAAAAGAGAAACTTTTCAATTAATCAAATCAGTCGTTAAAGTAACATTCTCTTTATCTGAGGAACTCATAAATTGCTATTACGAAATCAGAATAATAAAAACTCAGGATATAATTAGGTTTAGTTTTATTTTTTTATTTCCTGTTTTCAACTATAAATTCTGTAAATAACGATAAATTTTATTTCGGGATTTACCCGCTCTCACATAAAGATGTATTATTAATGTATACGGTTATAAAGCTGCAGCTAAATCTGTTCATCTAAACAAGATAATTTGAATTTGTCGATAATAATTGCCATTCTGCTTTAGCACAAATATATATTCTATATACAGTATATATAAATATTCATTCAACCGTCACGATTAAGAAATACTTAAAAAATGGGGGAAAAGTAAAAAGTTTTAACTGCAGATTTATGCAAAGTATATATATCGAATCGTGCTAGACAACTGACGAGTCAGCAAATAATTTTGACAATTTGTACATCTTTTATTGCAATTTATTAATTAAAACCCGATATTAAACTGGAGTTACTGTCTAGACAGAAAACAAACTAAATTCGTGAGAATAACTCATATTGCAAAGCTCGAAAAGTTATTTTAATATGAATAAGATTTTGTCTGAATAACGTATAACGAAACTTGTTGTTTATGTTTCATGCTGCAGTAGACAAACTAAAATACGCAAAACGGATAACAATAATTTTATTCTTGCTAATTAAATTCCGTCAACCATTAGTAGAAAATTAATTATCGTTCGTTTTATAAAAAAAAACTGCGATATTTAAACGAAATAAAAATAAATTTTAATCTCCATATTAATCCTCATTGTCTTTCTGTATAAGCTCTAAATGATTTATTGTCTTCGTCGAATTATTAATTATTTATCAAAGATATATACCGATTATTTTAACAAAACGAACAATTTTAATATATGTATACGTAGACGGTTATGGCAATTAGATAAACTCTAGAAATGTAAGAAAAACATCATTTTGTTTTTAATTAAAAAAGCAGAAGAGTTGCTCTAACCATCTATGTAACTTTTAATTGCTGTATTGCTAAGATTTTTCCTCTGCATTCTGTAGTTTATTCGTCGAGAAGAGCGAGATCTTAACTGATTTCATTAAAAAGGCACCTAGAACAGTTATTTGAGTAAGAACATCGAAACAGTTTTTTTTTCCTCTCTCTCATCTTATCTGACGCCTCTGGCACACAGACAAACTAGTTATTGGAGTGGAGTTGTTTTAATAGAAAGATTTTTTTCCTCCTCTTCTGGTAGACTTGGTCTTCTGAGTCATCTGTTGTCAACGTGTGGACGATGTTGTCAGACAGCTTGTGACATGAAAAGCTTGTCTTTGGTCAATGTTGGTATTTTCTACTATCATGGGAATGGTTTTCTGCTTTACCAAAAGCAACAATTTGAATTATATAAAGCCCAAGGATTATCAACTCTTTATCGAGTGAAAATATTATTTTCTTTTTTTCTTTTTTCCTTTTCTTTATGAGAGAAAACGACTTCAAGTTTCTCAAGTATGCCAGTCACAGATACAACTAGATGGTGCAAAATTGAAGATGGATTTGATAGGAATAAGAAAAATATAAGATAGATTTCCTTTGGGGAATATGTTGTTCCAGTATTCATTAAATATCAGGATTCTACTGGAAAAATATTAAATAATAATATAAATTTTGTAAAATTCCAAATGGTTAAAACCCGTGTGTTTTGATTTATTTTAAAGTTTCAAAAGTTTAAAATTTACAGCTTGAAATTTAAAAAGAGTAAAATAAAATAAAAAAAAATACATTCGTAAATAATTGAATGGATATATTTTAACCTTTCAAAAATTACAGTCGCACACGTTATTAAATATAAAAATTTAACTTTTTTAAAAAAAATAGAAGTGAAAACTTTTAAGTGTTTTTATATCCAAATTTAATAAATATACTACTGGTTTTTAATTTTAGATAAAAAATAAATCGAATTATGCGTTACTCGATTTTTTCCTTCGTCTCTCTCTTACGAATAAAAAACGAATTCGTGTTCGAGTTACGAAACTCGTTATTTATATTTTTTTAATTTTTTTAAAATTTTTGTTTAATTTTCCCAGTTTTATTAAATTAAATTCTTACATGTGGAATCATAATGATGATAATAATAAATTTGGTAAATGAATTCGTGATACAGAAACTATACATTTAGATTTATGTTTCTGTTCGAGTAATTTATCAATAATACTTCCACGTTCGTTTACTGAATTTTAAACTATGGCTTATATATATAAACGAAATGCTAGAAGAGAACAGTAGCAACCAGGTAAGTAAGAGAAAGATAGAGAGAGAGAGGATGCTTTTAGAAGTAAATCCAATTCGCAGGCCGTTCCTGCTTTTAATCAATTAAGGGACGTTCACCGACATCTTCCAAGGACGTATACATTCCAGAAATAGATGGAACGAGATTTAGACATCATCTCGGCAAAATAGAACGAATGGAATAACCGAACTAGGCATTACTAGCGAATTATACGTGCTGACCTCGAAAGAAATACTCTTAATACGGAATACGTGAGTTGTGGCCACATCAAGAAATTGCCTACCACATCGCCATTGTTCTTTCGAAACATTGGTGCCATGTATACACACATCTGTTTTAGCTCTTCGCCCATCCTAGTTTTTGCCGGATCGGAAACAGTTTCGAACGAATATTGCATAGAAACGAAGAATATTAAGCTGATACACTGAAACGATTTTCTGGAGGAAAATTTATTATGTAGGCCTATAGGGCAAATCTATCAAATCAAATTGTCTAGGAAAGTCAGCCGATATCGACAGCAACTCTCCTTCGTCTCTAGTTAATTACTTACTTAGTGGATGACCAAAGTAGTAACATCGATCGCTTTCTGCATATTAACTCTAAGTAGGCACCGTCTAACTTATGAGTCCAGTACGTCTTAAGAGAGAGAGCGAGAGAGAGTGCCAATGCTATAGTGATCCGGTTAGAGGGGGAAACACTCTAGGACTGAATGGTAACCCATCACTCAGGACGTTCATCTCCCAAGAATTGTTATTCAGTGACAGCTCGATTTACATGTGAATCGCTAATACAAAAGTAACCGTTCATATCTACAGAAATGAGGAAAACAGGGTGCTCTATTGTGAGGCTCCATCTGGTATATCCATTCTTTGCTATAGTTTGCTGGTAAAGCAAAAGACCCACACCTTGTGTCTCCCCCATGGATTTCCCATGAAATGGAAGGTAATGAGAGGGCCCTCTCCCTTGGTATTGAAAACAGATAAATAGCAAAACGTGCAAGGTTATGCTAGAAAGAAGAATGATCCCAGAACTCTGATGGAGTGGGACAATGAGCACGGGTCTTTTTGTTGCTTTTCACGGCTGTTTACTCCAGACGTTCGCCAGTTTACTTTCCGCTTTTGGCCACCTTTCTGTGGTATGAAGCGTGTTGTTAACAACCATGAAGTGTCGAGATATCTCCGTTTTCATTACCTGGAGTCAGATAACAAATATTGAATGTCTATTCACCTCTCAATCAATAGATATTTTCGGACTGATCCGCTAGAGAACCAAACATTGAACCATCCCCATCAGAATTTAATCGGTTTATTTTGATCCCATGCCACGTTACATACTACACGAAATGCTTTCAACGTTCGTAAGATCGCACACATTTAAGAAGATAAAACAGACGAGAATGTTGATCCACATAAACCAACGAAAAAAGAAAAACGTTATAAAACTGCATTAAAATCATTACGAATCATTAAAGAAACATCTCGTTTTATTGTTTATAAAGACGAACCGTTTAGGCCTTTTTTTTTAAGTTTTCTCAGTAATAAATAAGTTATAAACCAAGTAAACGGTGTTGCGCCTATATTCTGTAAAGTTGTTTTCCTAATCTGTAGAGGTTTAATTTGGCATAGGAAAATATCGTAAACATCATTTGAAATTCAATTTTATGTAGTCAGTCCAATGACAAAAGCATATAAATGAAAGTAACTACACAGACTTATTTCTATTTGGATATACATGTAAGTTATTTATTATTCAAATGAATATTTTATAAATCGAACTGTTTTTGAATTCTGATGAAAACCCGATTCAATAAAACTTTTACGGACTTTTACTTATTATGTACGGTGAAATATTTCTCCGAAATTACTCTGTATCAAAAGCTCGGTTTGTTTGCTCTTTAATGCGAAAATAATTAGCCAAATTTAAAATTTTTCTTCTTCTTAATTATTTATTTTTAAAACGTCGTTATAAATTGTGTTTCATGCTTGATATGTTTTCGAAAAATCGGTTTCAATTTGCTAATAAAATTTCGAAAAATTTTATTAGTTAAATTGGTTGTTTAATAACAATTTTAGAGGATTAATAACTTCTTTATTATTTTTCCAATTTTGTTTATTTTTTATATTTCTTCGTGCTTATTTTTTATGTATATAAGTTAAAAAAATGACAATAAATTAGCCGTGTTTGTATTTAGTTAGAAGAAACTCAATTCTGTCACTCATCAGTATATAATGGTAGATTATATGCTTATAAACAGGCTCAAGTTTTTTTTAATAGGTCCTAAAGGAGTTATAGCTTATAGAAAAATATTTGAATAATATAAATCTATATAGTTCTGTTGTAAGCTCTTCTAGAACATTTTCGATGTTGGGAACCTTCAATATTACACTTTTCCATACAGTTAACGTCTCGACCTTGACCCGTGGATACGGTATCTTGGTTTAACCACGAAAATGGAACCTGAGGACGACACCATTAATTTTTATAGCCATCCACAAACGTGGCAATGCCATTTTATTAACTCCGAGCCGAAAATTAAACTTAAGAAAGAGAAAACACCATTTTCAACAGATTTATAACTTGACCTACAAAATGATAAAATCGATAGATAAGAAAACAAGCGCATCAAATCGTTCATTAGTTGTTATGGCATTATTAAGAGTCGCAGACAGATGTTCCATTCGTTTGTAAACGTGATAGTTTGGATCAAAACACAGTCATTTGCTATAACATCGATATGACTAGATTATCATTCAAATGGGACATCTTTCAGCCAATATTTATCGATTGGGCGAATACTGTTCGCTTTTTGATATTGTAAAGTCACAATAGCTGTCTAGAATTATGAATAATTCCAGCGCATCAGTTGAACCACCTTGTATTGAAACTATCCAATCCATCATTTGCACACTCGAAACGCCGAATGAAAGAACAAAAAAAAAAAAAAAAAAAAACCAATCCATCATTTGCACACTCGAAACGCCGAATGAAAAAAAAAAAAAAAAAAAAAGGAAGAATGTATATATATAGAAAAAAGATCTCAATAGCTATCATGTACAGTTTATGAAAGGGTTTCTTTAGATCACTGTCAACTTACTGTATTATACTACCGAAGCAGTCAGAGGTCACAAATTTTCGCATAAATTACAATAATTTCAATATTGATCTTGATTTACACGCCCAGCAAATTTATTTGCGAAGTTTTGCATATTTTTTTTTAATACAGTGATTTTGTTTATCGCTGTATTAATTATTCCGCCACGCACAAAAGTGTATTAAAGAAGCGAATATATAATTTTTAATAAAAAATTCTTCACTTATAAATATTTTGAATTTATTAATATATATATATATGCCAAACAACTTTATATATATCTTAATTAAAATCTGATTCTCTTAAAAAAATTATAAAAATATAATTTGATGCAGTTCTTTTAAAGAAAGAAGTAAAAAAATATTTAGTGGGAATTTCATCATCAAATGAGAATTTTATTGTGGTAAGAGATAATTATTAATGAGCCCGATAAATTAAAGAGAATAAGAATGTAGCCATTTGCAAAATATGCACTAAAAGATGAATTATTGTTATTAAAGAAGATTTTTTGGTTAATTTTTCATGTTTTGCATAACGTCCATGTAGTTTTAATCTCGTTTTACAATTCAAAAGAGTTTAATGAGTTTAGAACGAAAGTCATTACATTTAAGGCACGCTTGGGATGCTTAGTAGCAAGCACCACACCAACCAATACAAAAATCGCACAATCAGGCATCTTGTTTTTCTCACTCTTTGCATTTAATTTCCTGTTTTGCACAGCACTAGTCTGTCTCCAGTAATAACGGCTAGACGAGATTTCATGGTAGAAATACAATATCTCACGCCGACAGAATAAAAATAAAGGAAATTCATTTCCAAATGCATGTCTTTTTTTCATATCATTTGAGATGGCTTGATTGTCACTTGAACTAAAAGAATGAAACCTTAAATAAGGTTGAAGGAGAGAGATAGACAACCGTATTAAGTTATCGATCTCTCTATTTTTTATTTTTATATTGTAGAAAGGAAAGTTTATGATATTTTTATACTTTGTTTTCACGTTTGCTTCAGTGAGCAGCTCTGCTAAGGATACCAAATTGGAAAATTGACTAATGATTATGAGGTCAATGGGATAGACTCCTCCAAACAATATTACGCCTTTGGTTCCGCAACTCCACCTCTTTATAAAAAAAAGGACACAACGTTGTTTGAAAGCGGAATAAGTACCATACAAAGAGAAGAAATAATAAAAAAAAGAAAAAAAGAACCACCGGAGTCTCTAGGGAAGCAAATGGGCTCCACCTCATTGCGAAATTAACGAGATGTTATCAGCCTTTGGGGTTGGTTGGTCGTGTATCAATAGCTGGTTTTCATAGTTCGTCACTAGACGTGCCACGTGCCTTTATTGTCACCTTTACTCATTTGGATGAATCATGTTCTGAATTGGATTATAAATTCATTATTTTGTATATTCTCTGCCATATAACGTAAACTTATCGCACTATATAAAGGGGCAAAAAGATCGATTTATCATTCTTTTCGACTGGTTAAATTCACCGTATACTAATTTGAGACACAAAATTGAAAATTTCGTTTTAATAATCCCAATCGAATCGAAAAATTCGATTTTATTATTAAACAATAAATATATATTATATACTGTATATAAAAATCGATTTTAAATTAAAGATGTCGGGGAGAACAAACGCAATATGGAATACGAAAACTGATTCTGCCAATATGGAGGTCTTCCTTTTCCCTTTTACTTAATCTATAGATGTGTGCAGCAGATTACATCACCGCTCTGTGTGATATAACGTCACTAATTACGTCATGCCAGGTTTCCAAGGTTGCAAGTGTGTTATCGGTCAGACTTGCACACGCATCACTCAAACAACTAAAAACAATTAGTGCGATTGATAGAGAACGAATGCATTTTCTGTGCATTAATGGACATCCCGTATGGGGTGTAGAATACTTAACAGTGCTGGGCAACAGATTTTGGACACGTGTATTTGCCTAGCGTAACCCGGTATGTAACCTTTAATATTGACTGAGGGAGAAAAGCACTTTTGCTACCACAGCTGAAAGATAAGTAGAATGCAGACTCTTCCAAATATCTCATACCATAAGAATTTTTGCAGTGGCTTCAGACTTACATGAGCTTTTTAACGAATTACTTATTAGAGATAAATAATCACTTTTATTTCTTTTAAAAACGACCATTAGTAGTGAATTCTTGGAATATTTCCGGATAAATATTTCCTCTTTTGACAAACCGAAAGACAGCCATTAATTGTTCGGCTGTAAACAAAGTTTCTATGTTGAAGTAGGGAATGATTCGAATGCCTGTGCATGATGCCTTAGTCACGTGTCAATGACCGTGCATTCATAGCAAGACGACATTTCCTCTCCAAAGAGGAAGTTATTCTATATATTTGAATGAGTTTATTTAACGTCGCGTACATTAATGTCTTTCTGAATGTGTTAGTTTCTCATTAAAAAAATAGTATTAATAATAATAATAATAACAACAACAGTATGTTTTTTAAAATCGTTTTTATTCTAATTAATCGCCTTAAAGGAGCTAAGTACTATAGTTGTTAATTATAATTAAAGTAAATTCTGTTTAAAACTATACGATTTTCAGAATTTCGAATTTAATTTTAATTAAGATATTCTTTAATGTTTTCAGCATCTACTCGTAATTTCCCTATATTTAAATTGAATTTTCTTATTATTGAATATTAAAATTGTTATGAAATAACAGGAAGGAAAAAAAAAAGAAATTTTTTTAAATTCCCCAACATTCTTAGTACTTTAGGGAAATTTCCTTGATCAAGGATATTTCCCTAAATTATTAAGAGAAATGTCCCTCATTAAATTTCTAATAGAAAAATTATTTCCATTTCGATACAGATTGAAAGGAAATTTCCTGTCAATTTCCTAATAGGGAAATTCTTTCCATTTAATAATTATTATTAAACGAAATTTCCGGAATTAAAACAGATTACTGTATTAAATGAAATTTCCCTCACAAGAAAAATTTTCCAAACTAATGAGGGACACTGAGGAAAATTTCCCCGAATCAGGGAAATTTTTATAACCGAAAATTTCTATAATTGATTATTATAGTTCTTTTTAAATATTAAAATGGCTTATTAAGTAAAAATATTTCCTCAATTTCTTGTTCATAATTAAGTGACATGATCTCTAAAACCTGTTTAAAATAATAATAATAATAATAATAATAAATAAACACTTTTAAAGAAACCATTTCGCTTTTATTCCCACCTAATAGAACAACGTTATCGTGGCAGTTATTCCATTTAACATTTTCCGGATAATCTAGTTTTTTCAGAGGATGAACCACTTTATTACCAGATATAACACAGATTAACTAATGAAGGTGGGGCGATAAATAGATCAAGATATTGCTTTAATGTTTGCGATAAGTAAATCGATCGAAAATGCTACGTTTCATTTCTCGCTTAATTACTAACAGGTATCAGAAAGAAGACATCAAAGCCCGGAATGCTCATCTGTATCCAACTCTTACATTAGAGTGCACTGCAATTAGTTTCTTTTCCTAACTTTCGTCGTTTTCTGTCCAATTTCCCTCTTTACAACGATGGTTTTAAAAATCGGTGACGTAATTACTCTCCATGCACCATGTAATCTCATAAGCACTTTTTCGTTTTTGCAAGTGGCGTCAGCTGCCTAGGTCCTTTGATATCTCTCTCTCACTCTCTTTGCTTTTGCCTGTTTTTCTATCTATTTTAACGATTATTTTAACTCACCTGTGAGAGATTGTTTAATAAGATTTAAAAAAAATGTTTTCTCTAGAAAATCATTTAATTATAAAATTTATTTTCAAAACAGTTTAGTAAAACGGTTATTAAACTTTAAACATCACTTTTTCTTTTAAAAAACTGTAAGAAGTTTTCGTATCAAAGAGACATTCGGGAATAAATCCAATCATTAAGTTAACTTTACGAATACAATTTTTTATTTATTTTTTTATATTTTTCTAAGAAATTCAGCATAAAAATCTTCTTATGTAATACTTTTCTACGTTTATTTTTAGCGTTTATGTTAAATTATTTTTGAATATCTCGTAACCGAAGCAAAACTACTGTGTTTAGACCTATAACGAAACTGTATCATCCTATAACAGAGTTGGTATATCCAAGTTACACGTTATCGAACGCGTTACGAACTCAGTTACGATGTCATCGGTTAAGTAAAAGTTGTTGCAGACTCCACATTACAGCTATAACCTTAAGAAGAACATCTAGAAGCCCACTTTGTCCTCCTATCTAGACCCACTGAACTGTCTTATCTCTTGGTAAAGAAAGTCCAAGTTATAAAAGATTTTTCAAAAAAGAAAATTCCGGCTTCTATATTGGAAACGTATTCAAAAAAATGCCTGCGTGTTAGTTTATAACAATACCCATTCTTGTACTCCACATAAATGATATTAAAGTGTTTATTATTATTATTATTAAAGAATTATATTTAAAATTTAAATTTCCTAAAACATTGTTTACATTGTGATGGTAACAGATTATCCTATTGTGCTGTCTAGACGATATTCATTGTCTTATATTATGAAACTTTTGTGTTAAACAGATGATGTTATTTGTATTAAAATTAAAAAAAGACTGTAAACACAAAATTTGACTCTTCTAAATTAATTGCTGAATGGTTTCCAAATTGTTAAAAGTTGCTTTCTGGACACTGTTACTTTGTCACACTCTAAAATCGTGTCTAGAGCCAAAATTCTTAAAATTTAGACAGACTGGTAACGCGTTTTCGAATTTTTGTTCTTCCTAAGTAGATTATTTGCACAGTATGTCTGGTAGTGAAAAATAATAATAATAAATAATAAATTATTCGAATCAGTGATTTAAAAAAAAACAAGAGAAACGAAATCCAAGTTTTTTTTTTTTTAAAGTGTGATTTACGATGAAATAAATTTATAATTGCTTTATCACAGAAATAAATTATACAAATTTATAGAAAAAGAAAGTCCAATTTCTCTTTATTTGTCTCCGAGGTATAACTAGCTATATTTATCTATATATATACTGTATATAAAAAACCAACACTGGAAAATACTGTACCGTATACAGCAAATATTCGATGTAAGTTGGCATCACAAAAAGCTAAGAGGAATTTTGAATTTAATAATCTTGTTTGCTTTATAAGAAGAAATCTATTCTGAATGTTATTTCGGTTTTCACCCTAGGCCTGTAGCAAATTGGATTGAAAGTTTTATTTGTATTGAAAACTGATGTAAAATGACTGATAAATTTCCTGTAACGTTGGTAGAATCGCATTAAATACATCACTACGAAAAATCCCAGTTAAAATTTATACATTAAAAAAAATATTTTACTAATTAATCCATCTACAAAAGTGCTCCGAATTTTTGTATCCATACGAATAATGTTTATTCAGTTATCTTTAAACTGATTTGATAGTAGATGCCATTGATAGAAAGCAAAATTTTATGTATGTACTGTATATAAGGATATATGCTATATATATGTGTGTGTGTGTGTGTGTGTGTGTAGCATTACGTAAGATTACTTCCTGGCACCGTGCACAGCTTGCTTGTATATCGTAATTCAGGCTGTAAACTGAACTGCTGTGCAGAGAATCAAACACGTGCAAGAGTCGACGTTTCTTGACATGCAGTCTGACAGTCGTATCCTGACAGTCTTAAGGATTCCAATACACCCTAGCAGTCAGCCGATTATGGCCATTGACACCAGCCATCCGGCTCTCACTAGACGACAGATATATGAGTTTTGTCAGGGGCCAAGACATAAGTACTTGTGTGTGTTTGTTGGTGACACAGCTGCATTCGGTACTAGTCAGGAATGTGAGACTCGTTAGCGCCAACAGGCTACAAGTTCCTGTTGTTTTAGTATATCTAATGCTTGGCATTGATAAGATTAGTTGGAATATGTTGCCATTTCTCTAGTCTTATTACCATCAAGAGATGGTTTATATTCAGACGAAATTGGATGCGTGTTGACTGAAGCCAGCAGTAAAAAAAGAACCAAAAACACGATTCTTCCTCCTTCCCATAAATATAAAAAAGTAAAAAAAATGTAAGCTAGTTATAAAATTATGTCGCTTTAGTATTCTGTTACGACTGCTCTAATGGAGTGATTATTGTGCTAAATCCACGATGACAAGTGATAAGTCTGAATCTGAATAGAAAAAAAACTCAGCTAATTAGTTCTGATACTATTTTCGAAAGGTATAGATGATCATTCAGACATGACTCATCGCTCTTAAAGTTCGTTTCATTATTCATATGTTTAACTGTTATAGAAATTTAATTAACTTGTGGAGTCATTTAAAATGAAATAATAAATTGATTAGAAACTATTTACACTACGAATGATCAAATAATATCGCAAATATAGGTTAAACATTCATAGACATCCTGTTGAATTGATACGAAGCATCTGTTGTAACATGTGCGCCTTTATCTCCATATATATTAAGACACGCTTTAAGTAGGCGGATTTCGTATTTTATCATCGCTCAGATAAGCCATTTTTAATGGTTACTAAAATTCGAAATTATTTAGGCAGTTAAAAATTCCATTGACGTTGATAGTACTGAATAAAATTTTTACTTATTCTGTGTGTAGTTTTATTCAAATTTTAAATAAAAGAATCGTAACACAAAAGGAGAGATTTGTTTATATTATTAATCAATCATCATGAAATGGGTCAGTGATATAATTTTACACAAAGCACGCCATTGTTTAAGATTATTTTTGCTTTCGTTTGTATTGTTGTTTTTAACTTATTATTGTCTTCTACATTTAAATAAATTCATTCCGAATTTTTTATTTTTTATTTTTCCTACGCGAATATTACATTAGTACGAACTACAATCTTTGTTTATAGAAATTTAAAATTAAAAAAATAAAAATAAAAAAAATTCAAAAATGATTGATCGTCGACCGCATCCTCAGCTAAAGTCGATAAATTACTTCGCGATCATCGATCGAATCAAACAGAAAAAGATCGAAATTTTACACAGCTCAATAATTAATTTACCATAAATTGTCATATTCAATTGGTTTTCTAAGTAATGATTTATTTTATTATTATTTTTTTTGATGATTCTGCATCATAACTTTCTCTCATCTTTTTTAGAAATTTACTTCCGCTCATCAACACACTAAAACTTTTTTTTTTTTATTCTGAAATCTGTCATCTGCTCAGACTTGACGACGCCATTGCCAGACAAAAGAACTGCCTACCTACAACATAAACATCTGTAGGATGTAATTTCGATATAAATTAGCTAACAGCAACCGCTATATTCAGAATTTGACATTAGTATATAAATTTGTGCAAGGTATTACACATGATAAAGAATAATCAACATATTGTTGAATTTTTTTTAAGTTACAAACTTAGAAAATTATAATTTAAACGCTTGTTACAGTTACAAAGTAGGCATTTTTGCAATTATAATTATTCATAACTATAATTTACACCTTGTACGGAGAACTAATTTTTGCGATTACGCATTTATAACACGTATGAATTTTTAGTGCGGTCGCCTGTAAAGAGAAGAAAAAATATTCCCTTATTTTTTTAAGTAGAAAAGTTATATAGAAGATAAATCTTTAATACACTTAAAGTTGGTTCTTAGCCAGAGAAATGGCCTATCTCGCCACTCAGTAAATCGGATTCGCATTGTATGATAGGCCACACATGATACAATATATATAATCGCTAAAGTATAAGGTTCCAAGGTTTATTTTTATACGAAGACATTTCCAAACAAATCAATGACCCAACCAGATAAATACACGTCCCACTTATCCAGTAAATACATCAGGGAGTGAAGTTTCTCTAGGACAGGGATCCTATAACTTCGGTCAAGCTAGCTATCGATCAAAGCTGTAGGAATGGCAGATATCGGTTAGTTTGGCGGTTTGCAGGAGGTCAATTGTGATTAGACGTGAAAATCGATCAATGGTCCTCTCGCCTGAGGATATTTAGTAGGCCGAGTTTTTCGGTTACTCGTCTCCTGCTATGCCAACCAACAGCTAGTGAAATATCACCTTTCCAGTAATTCACTGTCGTTTAAGATCTACAAAACTGCCCATGGGGAACATCTCAGAACCCTTGAACGGATAACTTTAGAGAGATGATTCTTCTCTATCCTCATAGGATATTCAGTATTCGTAGGATTGAACTAGAATTATTGGACAGTTAGTGTAATTAGAAGCTAACTTCTTCCTTTAAAATATATTTATAAGAGTCTATTCCAACTTTTATATTTCGTTTTTGTTTGACTCCTATTTGCGTTTAAATCGAATATTTAAATGCCTACTAGGACATTATGTTTGTTTAGATCTATCGACATAATAATTTACAATAAACTTGAATCAATTTTTATAGCCAAAACAATAAAATTCAATGGAATAGATTATCTCGAAACTCGTTAATCGCTATTTAAAAGTTTATTTATTTATTTATTTTTTTTACTGTCGATAACAAATCATTATGGAAAATAGCTTTAAATCCGGGATTAAGGAGTAACTAAGGTAATTAGAAACAACAAATGAGTTACTAAACGCTTAAAGAATTATTTTTAATTAGTTTTTTTCTGTTAGAATGTTTTTTAGGGGAGAAAAATTGGGATGAGTAGAGCAGATGTTTCTAGGAGTACAATAATATATTACACGCAGCTGAAACAATTAATTTATGCTAGACTATACTCGAAAAAAAGAGTGATAAATCGTGATATTGATTTTTAATGATCAAACTACAGGAAAAAAAAATGGTATTCTTCAGTGTAAGCTGGTATATTGAACTTTTTATTCGGATCAAACATCTTCAGAGTTGAGACTGCCATAATTGCTCGTTGCTTGGTAGAGATAAATAGTTTTATCTAATTGATTCATCGGCAGGGGTCATTTTATGATTTCGATCATCTAATTCTATCCCTATGACATCCGGGGTCTGACGTGGAACCTCTATCCCTGTTCTACACGTTATTACTCGAGTCATTGATCAGGATGCCGAGTCTTTAACCGTGAAAGAACAATGATAGGCATATCAGTTAAGATGAAATCAATGTCCGTTGTTGTTTTTTTCTTTTCTTTTCTTTTGGTTAAAGGACGTTTGGTAAGTATTATCTTTCTGCATTCGTCCTTCATAAACCTCTTATAATCTAGGTTTATTACCTTCTCGGTTCGCATTCTTTGAATTTGTTTCGAAACTCCCTTAACAATTAGGCGAATTTATTTCCTCTTATCCATTATTAAATAAGGAAAAATAACTTAATCATTTTCTTCTTTAAAAGCTATTATCTTTCGCTAATCTTCCAAAATCGTATTATTTTTTTCTTTTTTTATGTTGCATTCTATGTCAGTGTATCAGGAAATGGCGACCTTGAATATAGAGGATAAAATTGGTTTCTTGGAATCGTAGACTGGGAGAATTGACGTAATTTTCTGTGGAGATTTTAAATATTGTTTTATTTATATTCTAGAAGCATTAAAAAGCTAAAAAAATAAAATATAAAATACGCTTTGGGGAAAAAAAGAAGCATTAAGAGATTACGATGAACAATGGGTCATAGAAGTTATGTTTAAGACGTGCTCTAGACATTTGCAGAGCTAGATTTATTCGATACTGTCACTCCCCTTTCATTCATCTGCAACATTTACAAATTAATGCGCTCTAATCTTCACACAAAAAAACTAGTTCAATTAAACCACATCTAAACTTAAGCTTAGTAGACGATTCGACTTCTGTAACGTTCTATAGAAAGAGCCCGCGGTCACACTAAACAATTAAAATTAATAAAGCATTTTATTATTATTATTATTATTCTACTTCAATATTAAAAATAATCTCGAAGTTCGTATTCAGTGCGTTCACTGAAAATCGACATAAGCACATAACTTGGAATCAATATGATCAAGATGGAAGCCAAATCCAATTCCGCTCTTACAGCAATTTCTGATTCCTGAATTTATCGATAATGTTCTGTGACCAGAATGTTGGAGTTTATATGCTTGTTGACTACATATTAAAATTACTGTGCTACATACGAGAAAGGAATTAAAAAAAAAAAAATTGGCAATAAATAGGCGTTGCCCGGCTGCTAAGAACAAAAGTCTTTTACTAATTATCGCCCACGTATTTGAACGATCGACACGACTCAAGCTTTCCTCCCTACTAAAACACTGATCGATAAATATGAATAATAAAAAATACATAAGCTATATTCTGATAATTATAACTTCACACTGTAATAACTTATATTTCAGTCAAATAATTACTGATTGATTTTTCCTCCTCCTCCCAGAACGGGGCGGAGTCCATCCCAAACTGCTAACAATGCTGAGAATGTATAATGATTCTCATTCGTGTCTATTGGAAATTATTTAATAAAAATTCCCAATTAAAAAAAAATCAAACTTTTCCCCTAAATACAAATTTAAATTTAATAACTATTAATGCAACCGTATACGCTAATAGAATTTTTACAGGTGAATAGCGAAGTCTACTACGTCCTAAATAAAAATTGCCTTTCACAATTGAAGATATCTTCATTGGAATCGGTGAAGCGCACAGTTGCATACAACCCATTGCTTATATCCCCAGCGAGTATATTTTCCCCATTATATTGACTGTCAGTTATTACAGGACATGTCCTGTAGACATTTACTGATTCACTGAACCGTATAATATCTATAGACGGGGACAGCTATTCATTACAAAAATGCTCTTAGAGAGATATTGCGGAATCGGCAAGACAGACCCATACTTCTCAGGTATCGAGAAAGTATAAAAAAAAAACTTCCTCTTTAACCATTGTCTAGCAATCCCCCATAGTCTGAAAGGAACAATCTAACAAATAGAGTACACAGGAGGAGTTACCTATTGTGAACTGGAGCATATTCATCTTTCTCACTATAGTTTTTTGTGGTTTTTTAACCATAACTGGAGGGAAGCTTGTTTTATTTAAAGTTAGCTAACAGCTCTTAGAATACACACTTTAGAACTTTTCTATGGAGAAACCAGCATTCTAATTACTCTTCAGCCAAGAAAACTTTAAAAAAAGAAGAAGAAAAATGTTCATAATTATTGACGTTTGTTTAATTTGACTTTCTCGAAAGTCTTTTTATTTATTCATAGAATAATTTTACGAATGACTCTTCAAAAAGTATAACCCACTCGTAGAAGTATCGTTCGAGTATCTTTTGAATGTAAACTCTTTAAATTGAATGGTTACTTGATAAATAATTTATGGAATACAAAGCGTAATCGTCATTTGAAACGATTACAACTCTGTATTCAATAAGTTTACATCACATCAGAATTTAAAATTCCATCTTTGTCATTAAAACTCTTTCTAATCCTGTGTAATCCGCAGGAGCGAGTCTTTTGGTATCATTGTTATTAATTGATAACAGTTATGAAAATTGCTGTTTTTAAAAAGGGGGGTTAATTTCCAGCTGTATAACAGTTAACTATGTATTTATGGTATTAAATATAGATACAGTGATCTAATTAAATCTTTAAACGCTGTCTATAAAGTTAGAAATATTAATTTATTTAATAATGGGAGGATGCCTGTCAACATAATCGCACGTTTAATCCCACAGAATCGTAATTTTTGCAGTGAAAAATTTTATTTAATTTTTTTAGTTTCTAATAAACATTTACAAGCTTCGAGTTCAATTATGCAGCATTATATTTAAGTACTTTTCCTTATATTTATAAATTAATTTTACTTGGCCAAAACGGAACCGATAAGACATCTCAAGGATTATCCATCAACCGGAATTATCAACAATATTCCAGATCAGCATTACATCCGTCTACATGGCCATTACTCGGACAATGGCAGCTCTGAGGTAGATGTCCGCCTGCTGGCCAGATGGTGCACAAGATGTCGTTCGCTTTATGATTGATTCATCTCTCTGTCACCACTGTGACGTGATGTAGGGACCCAGTCATGCCGTCATTATGACCTGCTAATAATCAGAGATCGTCTTGTCTCTTTACCATCGGCTCCAACGTCATACACTATTTAAGCTAAGAGAGAGAGAGAACGGAATGTTTTGTTTTCTACGTTCGAGTGAAAACCAAATATTTATTTAATACTTTTAAAAAATTCAAAATACGTAATTACGTTAGCTATATTATTGCATAATTTATTATTTGATGGATTAAACGATCATTCTTTTTTATGACCAGTAAGTAAATGTTTTGAAATTTTATATTAATATATAAAGTATAACTTTCTTGCAATATTTTTTCTTTTACAAAAACTTGGCTAAGTATACATGTATTCACTTTTTACTGTCTGTTCGGCTGACGTTCACAGAACCAAATATCACAGAAAATTCAAATTTTAAGTGATTATTTCCCATTTATCCAAGGTACCTGTTTGAGGATGCTACGTTGTCTCATTACAAAATGGCTGCCGTTCGAAACAAAAATGGTGGCTGTTCAAAATATCAAAACACTGATAGCTTAATAATGAATTTATCCCAAAATGTATTATTTATTAACATTTTGTAAGCAGACTACTATTGTTTTTTTCTGAAATCCTATTTATATTCTTGAAATCTTATATTGCACCATTATATGTTTGCTGATGTGACCGGTTTGTAAATATCTGTGTTAGAGCAATGGGACTAGAGACAAAAATAGTACGAAAATTGAAAGGGAATTGTAGGAGGTATACATTCACAAAATAATTTTAAAATATTTTAATGATTATTATATTATTCAGATACGGTAAAATCGCTATAATGTATCTGAATAACATTATAGCCATTTTAAAATTAATTTAGAAAGCTATACAATATCTTTTGACGATGATCTTATGCGATTTCTTTTGCTGTCATTTGATTGCCAGACTGTCTGTAAAATATCTCAAAAACAAAACAGTGCAAAGCATTTAAATTTTTAGCCCATTGTTCATTTTTTTTATACATAGCAGATGAGCATTCAGTTAGAATTCTTATTGCAATCCCTTTACAAAATGGCGACTGTTAGAAATTTAACAAATTATTTGTCGTAGTCGAAAGACATAAATTTATTTGAAAATTTTATTTATTTTGTAAAATATGGCTAAACTTACGAACGGTAAAAGTTTTTCTAATATTTATTTATTTAATATGTTAATCAGAAACAGAACTATATCAAAATTTGCATATTTTTTTGTAGATTTAAATATGTTTATTAAGACGATGACAGCACTTTTATATATTTTTGAAAATATACTTTTCAGTGTGAATGTATTAATTTTCTGATGTCTACTTTCATTGATTTTACAGCTGGTAAAATCGATATTGTTTCTGGTTGGCATACAAGATATATAGAATCGAACCGTGTTTTGGTTTTGTTAAGTCACTTATTGAATTTCTCCTTTCCAATTTACAAAAAATATAAAAGGAAAAAATAAAATATAAAAAAATATGCAAACATCATTTTTAGTAATCAAAAGAGTTGGCATCAAAATTTAATTTTTCTTGACGAAATTTTATTCCGTACTACCGCTTTAATGTAGTTTTAAGAGAGTAAATTTTGAGATGGAACGATAAAAAATTCGTCTATTTTGTTAAATACGGAAAAATATAAAAAAATGGGATTATTTAAATAATGAACGTATTTTCTGAGACCAACCTGCAGACGAAATTATATTTCGTGATGTCGTGAGATAAACGAGTTGTGCTACCGTAGCTAGGAAATAAAAACACTTCGTTTATTAAATCGATATAGATTGTCTGTACCGAGTTACTTAACGATACGAAACGTTCCGATTGCGGCAGTTTCTTTCGAAGAAAGCTTCTCAGACACTCCATCGTTTACGTCTCAGTGCTTGCACCACCTGTGGAAGTCGTTTATAAAAATCTGCAGACCAAGAGGAAAAGAGAAGGAAGTGTGAGACACATTATTTATCACTTTCATTCATAGGTGACTGTGTGGCTTTCTGGTTCAGTTTGTGGGTTCGAGTGCAGCATGATTAACAGGGACTCAGCTTACAGATAAATCCAGCATCCCACATAAGAAATACATTTTTAACATCTGCTCGCTGCGCTCTAATTGCATACTGTGGCTTAGAATGCAATTAAATAAACGATTTCTGTAAAACTAACCGACTAAAAAACAAGAATAAAGAATGGTCTCTGGTAAATTAAAAACTTTAATAATGAACTCATCCCAAAATGTTTTATTTATTAGCGTTTTGTAAAGCAGACCAACTTTTTTTTTTTTCTGAAATCCCATTTGATCTTTAAATCTTACAATTGCAGAATAATATATTTGCTGCTGTGACCAGGTTTGTAAAATATCTATGTTAGAGCACTGAGAATAGAGACAAAGATAGTACAAAACTTGGAAGGAATTTCAGGTATACATTCACAAAATAATTTTAAAGATCATCTGTGAATCTTAAAATGCTCTTAAATTTCACAAATTAAGTTAAAATTTGGAAACTAGATTTTTTTTTTAATATCCACCAGTGATCTCAACATGGTTTGTGTTTTACTTTGTTAAGATCATTTAATTTTTTTTTTTTTTAATTTATAGATGATTTTAAACTTAGGTTATTTTAAAAATATCTTTCACTTCTAATATATTTCAAAAATAATAAAAAAACTCGTGACACTTTCTTGCCTTCTGAATTTAAACTAATCTTAAAAATATCGCTTGTTATTTCCAATTTAATCCCGTTTATAAAAACCAAAATTTAATTTGATTGGAAGCAAGAAAAGTGATGCGATTGTGGGGGATAAAAAGAAAAAAAACGTGTTAATAATGGAATTGGCTTAGACATCATTTTGCATCTTTCACACATTTATTACAAAATCGAATATTTTCCTCCTTCGTCTCGCCACTGCAATAATTTCGCTTGATATTTGTTTAATCTGGAAGTGATAACTGATAAAAAAAGGGAGAGAGAGGGAAAAAAATACTGGTGTATACGGTAGTAAAAAAAGAGAGAGAGAGACTTATCAGTCATTATTACACGCCGCTGTATAGAATGTTGCGTGGAAGAAAGTTGTCTGAATCCAATAGAGAGAAATAATAGAGAGGACTGACACTTGGAGACACAGTTAATAGGAGCTTGTGTGCCAGCTTTTCTTAAATCTCCAACGAGTAACATTTTACGGTAGGTCTCTCTTATCTCGCAGCTTTTGTTCCGAAGTTTGTTAGCTTAGCAACCTGTTGGAAAGTACTTATATGCCCGAAAGGTCCCGTTTTTTTACTGTTTGGTAAAGAACCGCCCGCGGTCTGATTCTCGTACTATCTCTTCGTGACCTGCAAAGGAATAGAACGAAGCTTGAGAAAGGTGGGTGAGTTGCTACAACGTGGTTACCCTAGCAACCGCTGAGCTAAAAGAGCTTCTTCGGTAGCAAGCAGATGAAGTGTGTCATTGCATGAGAGCATGGAATATAAATCTTGCTTGTTTCTCTGTTTCTGACAGTTTGAAAGCTGGTAGAATATCTACCGCTGCTCGACTTCTTACTTCTTCTTCTTCTTCTTCGTCCTGTCTTTGCCTCGGTTTATAATGAATACATCGATAAAAGATAGGCAGATGTCTGTTTCGATGATGTATTATTGTTGTACATATATATTCTAATGCTGAATGTTGTCATTTCCCTCCGAGATTTTCCCAAATAAAAGTAAAAAGATAAGAGTAAATCCATATCTCAGACAAAAGCCACTTTCAACTAGATACTTTTCCTTCACTTTTGTTGGTACATTTATAAATTATTTATGATGAATTTCTATTCACTTAAACTTTCAGTATTATAAATTCATATTTCCAATAAGATTTCATCAACTGAAGTCGTCTGATTGTTTTTGATTTTCAATAGATTCGATCGGTCAAAAATAAAAAAAAAATATTCTTTAAATTACTTTTTAAGAAATACTCCTCCACAAATGCCGATTTTTTTTTAGTGAGATCTATAAATTTTATATTTGATCATTGTTTGCTTTTCTTCTTCCTTCTTTTTTTTCGTCTCGGTATATTGCTTTAGGTTTCGAATTTTAGTAATTTTTTGTGGATATTTTTTTAAACTCGGGGAAGATATATTCCTAGCCTAGAGAGACAGACACGAGAAAGGTATTTTGCCGTGTGTCTCAGTTCAGACAGCAGTGGTTTTCATTTTGCCCGATTCTCCCATCGTTTCTACTAATTATAGCAAAGAATGCCACTAAAGTAAGTTAATTTTGGAGCAATGTTGATTCGTTCTAAGTTATTTTCCTTTAAGAGTAGATTCTTTTCTGGAAATACCTCACACTTCAACGCTCTTAATGAGTTAGTGACAATGGTGGGCGGTGCGGCCTCCACAACCGAAATAAAGTTATAAAAACTAAGATGTATATTCGCTTTCTCTCTGTGTTATTTTTCTCTTTTGCCCATTCCATTGTTCTCCGATAACTTAAAAGACTACTATTGTCACACATCACAGACAACGCACCACTAATGGGATAATTCATTGTAGTTTCTCCTCTAATGATTTAAGAAGCCCACTAAGAGTCTGTGCATTTTTACCTTCTTATGGTATTTAGTCGCGCTTTATAAATAGAAACGATTCTCTCAGGTGTAAAAATTTGTCTAACCTGTAGAAGGGCAACGTATTAAGCGGGGGGACAAATTTTATTTGACATAAATGCGGACCTCTTATCGGAGGACGGATGTGGAAAGTAAATAGTTTGATAATCAAAACCCCACCCTCTCTTTACGGTTAAATCGGGGGCGTTACCTAACCTATTTGTCCAGCTCGGCGATTGGCTTGTCTGACAAGTTCTCTTTGAACATGCCAGACCCGTAAAACATATTTCGATAATAATTTTTAACTCGACTTCTACCCACGCTCTAAGACATATGAAGATTAATGACATCTGATGTCACATGCGGGGTCTTTAGTAGCGGACGTCAACCATCGCGTTGCTTGGCAACAGGCATACAAAACGCGTGCCGGATTCGTGTTTTTAAGAGTTACCTTGACAACCTTTTCTTAGCATGTAAGAAACGTGCACAAATTAATTACCGAGCTTTATATATAAATATATTGTACGTCAGTCAAAGAAACGAGTCGAGAGAATCGAAAATTTTGAATTTTTTTTTAGACTTGACTAAACGCGGAATTCGAAATTCCGGATTATAGATTGCCGGATTACAGAGAATCGACGTTCACTTGCGTACAGGCGATGATTGTCTGATTTATTAACACAGTATTGCTGCTTGTATTCTCAAAGAAACAAGTCGAGAGTGTCAAAAATTTTGAAGATATTTTAAGGCGTATTCGAAATTCCGGGTTATAGGCGACCGGATTACAAAGAAACGGTAATTACCGTTTATTAGAATACAGGTGGTAATCTGATTTTTTTTAAACAATATTGCGGCGAGTCTTTTTAGAGGAAAAAAAAATGGGAAGAATCAAAAATTTTAAAGATTTTAGCGTAACTAAACACTCCGTAAAAAATTCCGGATTATAGGCGACCGGATTTTAGAAAAATCGCCGCATTAGAGAACAGGTGATTGTCTGATTTCTTAAACAATATTACGGCGTGTCTTTTCAATTCTTACTCTGGCATGTTATCTAGGTCAGCGAGTTGGTATTAAACTGCATACAAACTGCAAACAATTCGAAGGTGGGATCGTCATTTGGGACAGACGTGACCGAGCTATAGCATTAGGCAGGACTTTAATGGTAATGATGATCGAGTTGTATGCTTAAATGTTAAATTACTAACCAGTTGTCTACTTAACCTCAATTTTTATCAGTTCACCCCTCTCAGTCTCTTTTATACCGGCTTCGTAAGTGGATTTTTGTTGTTGAAACATCCGAAACTTAAGTGACTGAAGTATGATAATGCTTCTCAGACAAGTCCGGATTTTTATTGTTTCGATATCCGAGTACACACGGTATACATGGTTAACGAGTCGCACATTGAGGTCATCGAGGTAGTTCTCTGGTCACCAAGGCAACTGACTAAAACACGTGATTGGCAGTATTTTGATTAGCAGTTGAGAAAACGTGACTCTTAACGGTCGGACATTATTGATTTGCCCACACCATAAACTGTTATTAAATCTGCGTTATACCAGTCATAGGTCAAGTAGTTTCAGAAAGCGTTTAAGGTTGCGTTTTAATTATACAGTTCGTAGTTTAAGAACTTCAACGTGGAACAGTAAGTCTTATTGATGCGGTCGAGATATATGTGCGATTGTGTTGTTTGCGTGCAGATGGGATTAATTGGAATCCGTGGCGATTATTTTTCTTTGAGTCGATCACACATTATGCAAAAGAGGGTGAGAAAGTTAATGAAGAAGCTCACGCGAATGAATTAGAGTATATAACGTGTGTGTATGTGTGAGAACTAAAGGGTGCCTAATTGAATAAAAGTTTGTTATGGTGTTAAAATTAACTTGTTGTTTATAAAACGAAGCGAGAGAATATAAATAAAGCAAAGTTTCAACTGTTTACGCCCGTTAAACAATTGTCTGCCGAGTCAATTTTAAAAATGGAATTTGTGTTTAGGATAGGATTATATGCAGTGCGTATGCATGCAAAATATTTGAAAAGTCAACACTCGACGAAAATAAAGGAAGGTTATTTTCGGTAGTGTTAGATCTATAATATAACTGACCGCACAGACCCACAGACGCTTGTCAGTCCCTGATTGATTGAAGTGCTAGAGGACTGACGTCATCAAGCTGAGCTCTCTCATGCATGTTTCAAGAGGAGTTAGAGCGATTGCTTTGTTGTAAAGATCGATGAAGGGAGGAAGAAGTTGCAGAGAAGAATTGAAGCAAATTAAAAACATCTAACTCTACTGACAGCTTTGTTGTTTGCAGAATTGTTGTTGTCCTTGTTGTATTTTTTAAACAGAAATAATCCTCGAGTGAAAACAATGCGTAAAATATTTGTTTTTCTTTTTTTTCAGCCTCTTCTCCAACTAATTATTACATCTTTCTTAGAAAATCATTTATTCTTACGTCTATAGAAATTTATAGACACCGCGCTATAATTCAAAATTTTCTTGAGAAAGTAACAACGCACAAAGAAAATTATTTAGATTTATTTATTATAGTCGTAAAAGAATAGTAAATCATCCGATAAAGAAAATAAGATATAATTTACTTTCATAAAAGAAAAATATTATTAAAAAAAGAAAATATAATTTATAACGGCAAGATTTATATTTATGGAATCGAGCATAAAAATAGAGTAAACTGTTATTTTAAACAGATTAAATATATATATCTATGTTGCAGAAAGAAGAAAAAAAATAATGTTTAATATATATGATAATAATAATAAACTATAGTCTAATGATTATCATTTTAGCAAAAATTTAATTAAGCAAGTTATAAATAATAATAACCGCATTAAACATTATACATATTTATTTTTTTCTTAATTACACGTTAAGTAAATTTATGAAAATCATTTATTTTTGTACAGTTTTTTTGGAGGAATTCCTGGCTTCAATTTACTTTAATTATCTTATCTTTTAAAAATGTATTATCCGAGTTTTGTTTTTTTTTTTTTTTTAATATTTGTTTCCCTGGTACGATTCCAGATTAGATTCTTGACTAAATACTATTTAATTTGTGTCAAAAATCATCCCGTAGATGTTATTATATGAAAGAAACCAAGCAGAGACTATAGAAAGATAAGCCAATTGTTAAAAGAAAATTAGTGTCTGGAGGGAAAAAGTCAACGGAGAATCTGTTAGCAGACTTCCTCTCACAGGGGCCACACCCCTCTCATTTCTGTATAATTGGAGTCATTAAGTATGTCTAGTAATAATCCAGCTTGAAATATTCTTTCACTGCCATCTTCGCTTTGGTATATTTACCATTCTAAGAACTCTATCGCTTTAAATTCACTTCGGGTTAAAAAATGATCTGGATCAGATTTTTAACCTTTTTGACTCCTTGACTCCTACGCGTGTTTTATTTTGTCCACTTTTTCTTTTAAACGTAACCGCTCTCACGGAAAGAGATACGTGAATGACACGCTATCAATAATTAAACGAATGGGAAAGTTATGGAAGTTAGCTGGTAAAAAAAAGAGTAGTTTTAAAAATGATAACTTTATAACTGATGATAAAATCTTTATAGATCTCAAGATTTATGTAGAGAAAGAATAAAATAATAACACGTTTTTTTATCATTTTGTTAAAAGATCTCTCTCTCTCTCTCTTTCTCTTTCTAGTTCTCGGATGCGATTAAATATTTAGAGATTAAATTCTAGATCATATTTAGTAAGTGGAGTTTATTGATGAAACTTGTTCGGTTATAAATAATCTTCTTTAACTCGCTGTGAAATTTTCGAATTGAGTTTTTCGAACTTTAATTTGAACTGATCGAAATTGGTCTCGAAACTTTTACAGAACTTTCGACTGGTCTAAAAAAAAAAAAAAAAAATAGAGGAAAGTCTCGAAACTTTTACAGAACTTTCGACTGGTACTAAAAAAAAAAAAAAAATAGAGGAAAGGGGATAAAAAAAACCCAACTCAATCATGTTTTCAGTACACTTGTTATTGGTAAAAATCCAATCTAATTTTTCAAACTTTTTTATATAGAATAATTAATTTTATATATATTTTTTAATTTTTTTTTTAAGTTTTAGGAAATCTTTCTTGGTGTAATTTACCAGTTATAAAACTTTTCATTCTTAGAGTGCGTTACTCTTTCCATTCTGTATTATCTTCAGCACTAGAAGGAGGATTACTTTTAAGAGTTTCGTTCAAGTTAGTATTACGTACGCTTTTGTTTGGACGTTGGAAAACTGTCGTTTCAGACTTGTCTTCAATGCAATAAATCTTTAATATTAAACACAACTTCAAACGCAAAGTTTCGTTCGGTTTCAATAATTTTTGCCTTGCAAGAACGGGAATCAATGAAGTTTTATAGCAAAACAAACTTATATCTAGTGTATATATTTGAGGAGTGAGATTTCTTATCTAGGACCTTCAGAGTTTAATTTTCTTTCTAAAAAAATTTTAATCAAAATCAATATATTTTTTCCAGTTCACGATAATCTGAAATTTCCATTTTTAGATGTGGTACTTTTAAAGATCTTGTTGCAGATAGCCGAAGACATTCAATAATTTATGCAAATTGAACTGATAACTTAGAAGTCTTTAAAGTGGTTTTTACACTTTTTAAAACATTACAAGAAGAAGAAAAACTGTTATCAGTAGTTATACCCAGATTAATTGGGTCGCTAGCATTTCAATCGATTCTTCAAAATCGGAATGGAATCGATTTTTTTCTTCACTCGAATAAATCGGATGAAATAATCTAACTTGTATCAGGTGTTTTGCTGTAATTAAAACATTATTATCATTATTAAAATAATAATTTCGTACCTGATTAAAGATAAAATAGCAAAAAAATAAAATAAAATAAATTATAAAAATGCTAATGAAATAAAATGATTCAAAAATAAAATACATAACGATTAAGTTTTGTGTGTTTTTTTTAAAGAAAGCAGAAATTTAATGCAGTAAAATTTTTCATAAGAAGAAATGCAATTTTTTTGTGTATATCTCATTAAAACTTATATTAAAATCCGAGTGTTCCGAATGAAAAAGTTTAGTCCATTTTGCGAAGTATAATGCTGTTATTGCATTCGGTTTTATTTATTTATTTTAATAAGAAAAAAGAAATAACAGATCTAAGAAGTGAGCTTATTAAAAACGGAAGAAGAGATCTAAGAAGCATTTAAAAAAATTAGATATACAACATTATCGAAACATTATCCCAGAAGAAGGATTAATTCAATTATAAAATTGTTTCTAGAGAAAGAGAGAGTGAGTGAGAGAGAGAGACAACGTTTAAAATTGATTGTAATCCTTCTTAAGTGTCGAAGCTTCAATTGTTTGTGGACACGTATTAATTTTTTCTTCTTCTTCTTTTTTTTCTTAATTCCGTCGTTCTCTTTTGGAGAAAGATCGCTGTTTTTAGGAAGATGAAACGATCCGTTTAAAGGAACAATTACAATAGCAACATTTCCTCAACGTCTTCTCCCAACTTTGATCTCGTAGGTCAGAGACCTGTTATTCTTTCCACAATAGAATAGAAGCGAGGAAGTTGTTCTCATTCCAAGAACCACTGGGCCGAGCAGTTTTCGACTGACGAAATGGTCTCACCATTAATGGTTTGACTCGACTCCCTTTCTTGTTTTTATTTCAACCGATTTAAGAGAATGTATGTCTACTAGGCCCTTATACGTTTAGTAAAGTTTCAAAAAACATTGTTAGAAATCTCTTGACGAGAATTTTGGGAGTAGATAAATTTGTTGAAAGAATCTTTATTTTAACAATAGATTGAATTGTATCGGTATAAAAACATCACTTTAACGAGTTCTCATCTTTATATATGGGCTATATAATCTATACCAAGAAGAAATAGAGGGCAAAAAATAAAAAAGATTTTTACTCGTGTTTCGGTTTTGATTACAAAGTTTTAAATGATTTTTTGTTTCTGCTGTAAAAACTCTTCAATTTTTAATGAAAATATGTAACCTACCGTGTAAAGAATTTAATGGAAAAATAACAATTTTATACACTTTAAAACGAAGTAAAATTAATTATTTAAAATTCATCGGTCGTAAAAACTGTACACTGCAATGATTTATTTTTTAATGATCCTAATATATTTTTATAAAATTGGAAGTTATTTATTTATTATTATTATATATATATTTTTTTTAAGCAGAGTAAAAATCTTGGAAGTACATACACGACCGACAGAAGAATAGAGAAATAACTGCTGCAGCTGTGTTTTTATAGACTTTTCTTGTTTATTTATTGACTTTCATTTTCTCTTTTAGCTTGGTTTATATAGAAAACGGGCTTATAAGATCACCGTTTCTGTCCATTTGTTATATGTTCATCCCCTAGGAAATTTTGATCCTGCAGGACAGAATTTAACATAAGAAAGTGAATAAAGACTCTACAATTCTATATATAATACTTATATTTAGAAAGAATTGGACCCAATACGACTTTAGAGGCATTTTCTTTGAATTAATGAAGAATATTTTATAAAGCACGCATTCAGAATTTTTTTTTCTTCTTCTTAAAAGCCAATATCATGAATTTATTCTCTGTAAAGCATCTCAGTAAAAATCGACTATCACCAATTATTAATTTTTACGTTACATAAGTTGTTTACAGAATTTTTAATTAGTAAACAGTAAAAAATGTTCAATAAAAAATTAAAATTATTAACATATATTTTTTGATTTTTTAAAACAGGTTATTAATATATTTTTCTATTTTTTTTTATGTTATAGTTTAATGAGAAAGAGTCCTTCAACTCGAAGTTCAGATTATGGTAAGTTAACTATTTCTGTAACCTTTAAAAAACATTTATTTAAACATAAATTCAGAATAATTCTGATTATTATTATTATTATTTTAAACATTTCTTTTATTTAGCGGAATTCCGTGTAATTATAAGTCTGAAGTATCGGTTTTTTGCTTTTTTTTATTTTTTTTTAAACTTCAAATTCCTCTTTCAGCTTCTTCATCGATCCTTTCTGACTTATCACGTGGTCGTAATATCTGTTCATTCAGTTACATTAAATTCTACTGTTGGTTGTACGCTTGACTAAATGTCTGCTTCGTCAGCAGTCATTCAATCTATTAAGCTTGTCTCTTTTAAATCTCTACAAAAATATACCCTCCAAAAAAAAAAGCAAACGAAAAAAAAGTTAGGAAACTGCTGGCAGTTTCTTTTTATCTCGTAACTTAACCTCACGATTCACACACGAAAATTGGCGATTTTAGATAAATTAATATCAGTAATTGTCCAATTATAATCTAATATATTAATTAAAATCCGTATTGATTAGATTAAATGAATGCTTGTAGTAGTAGTAAATACTGCGTACAGTAGATATATCACGTTCTCGTTAATGGTAGATATAACAATTATTACTGTCGTTAAAGGTAAATATTTAAGCGAAAAAAGAAAAATAAACTGGCAATTTAATATTACGATTGGATAATAAGGTCTAAAGTAATAAATTCAATTTTTCTCTTTAATTTGAACCGCCTCTTCCTCCTCCTCTTCTAAGTGGGTTGCACGTAATTGTATGCAGTTATAACGTTATATTGGCACATGGCTTCGGAATTCTTTGTCATTTCGTGACAAAACTATTTTATCGAAAATAAGAGTTGTCATACAAACGTCACTTCCATTTTGTCACGCCATTACAGGCGATCTTTGCAATTTAGACGAACGTGCTCCGAACGGCAATTTGCATTTAAGGTCTACACGATTACTTCTCTAATTTATCAGGAATCCACTCCAAGTTAATAATAAGGTATGACTCGTAGAGAGTACATTAACTTGAGCTTTAACCTATATTTACACTCTTTGTCTAAATCGCTGCGGAAAATCGTTGAAGGTTAATAGTTTGTTTTTTTTTTTTCGTTACGCTTCTCTCTCTTTCTCTATCTGCATGATACGTATATAAACTTATATACTGTATACATAAACGACGCCTACTTTAATATGTATAATTAACTGGGATATTTATCGAATAGAATATTCTAAACAGGCCAGACGTAGAGTGACATTATATATACGCGTCATAATAGAATATTTAGTGCGCTTTCTATGAATGGAACCACGCAAACACGCTAGAAGCGCGTATCGTCATGAATACGTCTTTTATATGTTAAATTTTCAGTTTTGATTAAACTTTAAAGGCTAATAAAGCCTTCAGTGTTATAATAGGCGATAATTAATTAATAATTATACAAATTAAGAGAATTTCTAATTATTTGAGCTGCAAGATCGTATATAAAATTACGATTCTGTTGAGTTTGTTGGAATATTACAGTAGGATTATATAGATATAATAAATTTATAAATTCGGTCAGCATATATTAAATGCATGATATGTTCCAGTAAACTATGATCTAGGAAGATTCAGTTACTGAAAACTTATATATATATTATTGTTGTTGTCATTTAATATAGTTTCAGAATTAATAGATAAAAAATTGTTTTGTCTACGAAACCTATTACGTTTAATTATCTTTCACTTAACTATATCTGACAGAGATGCAGACTCACGACTTATGGAGCGATTTTTATCTGTAGAAAAATTGCAGTTTGGGGTTTTTGGCATTCGGGAAAGTGGTGGACGACATATTTTTTTCCTGTCTTTCATTTTTTTAATTTATCGCTTTTCCCACGCGAATCGCATCAACGGACGGACAATAGTCGAGACAATGATAAAGTGTCAACCAATAGGAAAAAGGATTAACACCCTCCAACTGTGGTGGAATTAATATCTCAGGGCGTGGGCAGGCTGGGACGAATAGACATGGACAACTTAATAACCATAATTTCGATTGTCACGTGGTCCACGTTAGGTCGGTTCTCTCCCACGTCGTATCCACCATTTTATCTTCTCTCTTCCTCCCCGTTGCTTCGTTTTATTTTAATTAAATATTTAAAAATAATATAAAAAAAAATTCGTTTGAGTAACCGAGTTGCCAACTTACTTTTTGTAACGTTTTAGACGATTTTTTTTCCTGCTTTTTCTTTATTCTTTTTTTTTAAGTGTGGAGCCGAGTTTGATACGATGCGGTGTTGGATTTGACAGATAAGAAATAATTTATTTGTCACCTCGTTATTTTCCATCAGAAGAGAGAAATTTATTGAAATCTGCTTCAGCTGCTGCAATCGTGTTAGAAAAGTTGACAGCCAATCTAGCTATCGTTTTATTTGTGGGATAATTTTATTACTGGCGAGAGAATACAGTTTTCTAAGTTAGTAGATATCTGAATACTCAATATATTTTTCTATTTTATTCATAGATTCTGACTTATTTACGAGCCATGCGTTTAAGCTAAATTGAATAAATATAAGTTTAACTTAAAACAAACGAGGAGTTTGTCAAGAAAATATATTCTTTCAACTAAAATAAATTGAAGGAATATACATATATATATATTTAAATCTAATATAACGATATATTTGTTAGACTTATAATTTGTAGTATTTTTTGTGTATAGAATTTTATGATTTGTAAACATGTATATTAAGATATATATGCATTTAATTTCACTGTCGTTCAACGAATAAAAATTTTCTTCCAGATTCAATAACTTGTTAAATTTTAAAGTTAAGAAAAAATAGAAAAAATTCGATTGATACTTTCTGTGCTTTGCAAACTTTATAAAATTACTTCAGAAATTGTAATGTTACAGCTGTAAAAAAAAATAGCATTCCCAGTTAAAATGGCAATATAACAGAATTATATTATAGGAAAAAAAATGTAATATTATTGATGTTTTCTTAAATTTAATAAATAAGCGATTAATCGAAGATAGAAGTTATTTTTTGCTCTATTTTTTTCTTCTATAAAAATCACTGGAGCTACACTGTAAACAAAAATTTTATTAACCCAACCTAAAGGGAAGAAAACTGTAATCTCTTATTTCTCATTCCGTACAACAGATACAAAATGTCACCATGTCCACTACGTGTTAGCAGAGAGAAAGGACCTTCTATCATATCCTTAGGGATCACTCGATGTCTAACGAGATTGATGGTAAATCCAGAGGTGAAGTATACAGTCAGTGTGCCATTCACGTCTCTTGAGGGACTTTTCTTCCCTTTTGACGAGATCCCATCAGAAAAAGTCGAAAAAATCTCTCACACGGTCGGTCATCTCATAATAGATGGTCATCAATACTATGTTCGGCACAAATCTGTCAAACTTAATACACGTCCGGATAGAATTCGCCAATGGTATTTTTCTGAATTACCTCCGCTAATCGCATAATTTTTCTTTTTAAAATAATTAAAAAATTTCAGAAGAAAGTTCTATTTTTTTCAGCATCAGTTCTTTAAAATCATAACTTTTCTTTAAAAAAAACTTCAAAATGTATAAGATATAATAGAAGAAAAAAATCAAATTCATTCAAAATTAAGTTCAGATTCTCCGAAGGAGGAAATATTATGGAAAATTGTTATAAAAGCCATGTAAAGTAGAAATTTTACTTGTTAAGTGCTGTCATTTGGTTAGTACCGTCTTTTCTGTTGTTGGATGGGAATTTTCTAGTTATTAAAAGCAAAGTGTGTCGTCGTTATGCTAATATATTGCAGTAGATTTGTTATTCAAGCCGCGATGCGAAACAGATGGCGAACAGAATCGATAGCAGGGTTTGTATTTATGTGACGTGTGCCAGCGACGGAACCATAAGCTAGATCGTTACTCTGCCTATGAAAAGATTCGCGCCCACTTTTACCTCCACACAAAAATCCAATTCGACACTCATTAAGAATGAATTATTTTATTTTACACAATTAACTTCTGCTTTTTTCTATCCTCCACTCTTCTCTTATCTGCTAACATTTCTCGTATCTCTCAAACAATCTGAAAGGTTTATAAAAAAAAAATTAGAAAAGAGAATAGAGAAAAATTTAATGTTACCTGCCTTAACTTTGTATACAGTCTGTATGACTTATATATTATTTTTGTAAGGAGAAACGAGTTACGTATTAAACTACAGATATTCTTTTTTGATTGAATATGTAACTGGATACTGGGTGAGCCAGCTATCAGAGAATGAAAAATCGCATTTCTTTAACCGTCGATTGAAGAAATATTTCCATGGATCGTTATTCATTCATAGAATTCGACTTGACTCCTTCCAAGAATGAACTTCCGAGATTTGACAAATGTTCTACTTTTTATGGTAGTTCGTGATTATGTTAGAAAACATTTTTCTCTTATTATTAAAAATAAAAAAATAAAAAAATTTTTTTAAATAATCACATTCGGACGGTTTACACGTATTTTTAAAAATACATAAAAAGCGAGTAGAGATGCTTACATAATTACTCATATAAGTGAGACACAACTAAAGCAATTATTTTTATTATCGCACTTAATTCCGTCATAAAATATATATATTTTTTTAATCTAGAAAAAAAGTCAGAATTTATGACATAAATAAAAATGTTATAAACTAACAAACAACAATTTATGATATAAAAATATACTCGAAAAATTTTTATTTTATTTTTTCTGCTCTAATTCTTATACTTTGATAACTTGATACGGAAGAAAACAGCATTAAAACCGTATATAACCCTGTGAATGTGTGTATATGTGTGTTTTTTTTTTTTTTTTTAGGAAATAAATCTTTCGAGATTCGTTTAAAATGCGAACTCTGACCGTTTATTAATCGCCATTTTAATTAACGTTCCGAGAAGAAAATATTTGTATTACATTGTATTGATATGTTAAAAAAATGTTTACAGTTATTATTTACTTATTTTTGTCGATCGAAACGTCATCACAAAATCAATTTAATCAATTGGCAAAGATTCTGTCCAGATAAACATTAAAGAGTGCCACGTATAATTAATTAAGATTTATACAATTTAATTCACATGAATATTGCAAATTGATTTTTAAATATAGGATTCAATACTGTTAAGGAACACTTCTCACATTTTTTTTTCATTTTTTCTGTTCCCCTTCAACTTGCACCTTGTATTCTAACAGCTCTAGTCGTTCGGCTAATCTAGTTTCTGCTGAGAATGCCAGCGGCTTGTTGGTGCCTGGTCGCTTGATTTGATTAAACATACTGTTTTTTTTTTTTCTTCCCCTTCCTCCTCTTCTTTTTCTTCTTTAGATCTCACTTTGACAGATTTCAGCATATTTCAACATCGTATTTCCATCATAGATTCAATAACTGGCCGAAAGTCAATAAGCTCAGTACTGTAGATTATCATCATCCTGTAGATTAAAACTGTGTAAGAGTTATGTTTTCTCTACCTAGATTAATTTTATTTTTTTGAGAAGTTTCGAAACTCCAGGAGGAGAAGAAACATTTGAATGTTTTCAAACACAATTCTTTTAATGTAAAGAAATTTTAAACTCCCTTTTATTAAAAAATAATAATAAAACACGAAAGTATATTATCGATTTATAGTTTTTAAGCGAAAGTTTCGATATTGAGTCTGCATCTTACCAGTGATCTACCGCTCTAGTGACACATATTTACGGTGTGTTGACGTATATAAACCACAAACACTTACTAGCTTGTGTTTAGGAGGGGTTAAGATTTATGTCAGTAAAGCATCCGGATTATCGGTATTCCGGATTAATGAACCGGAAACGTTTCCGTGAGGATTTAATCAATAAAAAAAATATATACCGTAACCTGGGGTGACAGGCCCATTAGGGTGGCTTTGGCCCAATTTTGGAAACGTTTCTGTTTTAAAGTATATATATATATATATTTTGGACTCAATTATTAGCAATATTTATGATAAAGTGGATATTGTTTTATTTTTATTAATTTTTATATAAAATGCTGTTATAAGCATAAACAGGCAATTTTTTTTATTTATGGAAAAAAGTATAATAATGTACAGCGAATTTTGAAATGACCAGATAAATGGACTCAATTATTAGCAATATTTTTGATAAAGTGGATATTGTTTTATTTTTATTCATTTTTATATAAAATGTTGTTATAAGCATAAACAGGCAATTTTTTATTTATGGAAAAAAGTATAATAATGTACAGCGAATTTTGAAATGACCAGATAAAGTGATATCTTGATCAAAAATGATTATATTAATGACATTTTTATTGTTTTTTTACAAAATATATGCATAAACACCAGCAAAAATAGTTTAAACTCGAATATTTTAGCAAACGTAGGCGTAACACTGTGCAATTGGAAGGATAGATCACTAGATAAATGCATAATAAATGAAAATAAACTTATTTATATATTCTGCAAGAATCTAGATGTGAAACTAGCGTTAAATTGCGGCAAATTCTTCTATCTAACAGTTCTCTGACCTCCAATTAAGTTGTTTAGCCTTGAATCGTTTGTAGAAAGTTTCTAGTGGATTCTATCAATTATAAAATCCAGCACTGTCAGAAAATCAAACTTTTCATCCGATCGTAAAATCTAATTACTTAACCGCAGATGATATAGTAGAAAAGGGAAGAAAAAAAACGAGAGTCTCCCCATTCTGTCTATTCTGGTGAAAATGGTTTGAAGTGGTACTTAGAGTAAGTGCTGCCGGTTTGTGTGGGGAATTGAATTAGCAAGAGGCTTATAGAGTGGCCCGCTTGTTGGCAAATGTATCTCTCCTTCGATCACAATCCTGTTAGTTGATCAATTGGATTAAGTTTATCCGCATCCCTACTAGAGATCACTGGATCCGCTTTATCTCTATACTCTTTCTAGATAGTTTAACATGTCATAGGTGTACTTATTCGACTTTGTTCTAAAGTGCAAGCAATTCGATATACAATAAACAGAATTTTAAAATACAAAGGACGTTTGACTCGATTGTTTGCTCTTGAAATTAAAGATAAACCGGACGTCACCAATTAAGAATCATGTTTTCGTCTAGAAACATAACCAAAAACACCACTGTTGGAAATATTTCTAAAAATGGTATTTTAAAATAAATGAAACTGAGATCAGGAAACGTCTTTAAAAATAGATAAAAAAGCAGATTTTTTTCCATTATTTCCAGTTACGCAAGCGATTTACTTAAATAAAAATTCCCATTTTATACACGCTTATTCATATCATGACAGATTTGGATAAATTTATAGATTTAAATCTTGCTGATGATAATTTTAGCAATAGGAGGTATTCTTAATGGTTTTAATGATCATTAAAAATCCTTTAATCAAGTTATAAATGCCAATATAATAAATGGTCATCCTCGATTGAATATACAATAATAATAATAATTATAATTATTTTTTCCTATCTTGTAACTATGCATAGATTTTAAGCTTCAGGCTTTTCTTTTAATCTTATCATTCCGGAATTATTGTGAGATAAGTTTATTTTCAAGGAAATAATGACTCATTCATACATTTAACCTCAGTTGTTTACAGTAATTATATCGGAATGAATTAAAATCTATCTTTAGAAAGTCCGTATAATATTCTCATGTTTATATAAGTTATAACTGTCTGAACTCAACAGACATAAGATTCTTTAAATTTGCATATTATTAGTAATATAATTTATTAACATTTTAGAAGACTTGACAATATACTTAACAATTTTAATTGTGCTTAATTTATTCAATAAGGATGTGAGCTATTAAATAACTTTCTCATATTGATAATTACTTTTGCTGAGGTTCTAAGAAGGTTTGTTAATTTGCCACTGTGAATACTTAGCAGTTAAAATATTCGAAAACCGTATTTATGGTAATTTATAATTATAATAGATAAAAATCGCGACTGAAGAGAATATTTTTTTTTTCTTTTTTATTTGTTATTATTAACTTGCTGGTAGAATACTTTGCGAACAGGAAACGTACGACTTATCTTATGTACAGATCAGGCAGATTCAGTGCTGTGTTTGTCTACTAAAGCTAGTCGAACTCCTATAGCTTTCCTTCGAACGAAAAACTGTAGAGAAACCACCAGAGAGCCTCTATAAAGTCGATTCAATTGAAGAGTGGGATATAACTGTAGATTTAGAATGCTTCCCAGATTTCGAAGAAAGAAACGGTTCCAAATTTAGAACCGTTTTGCCTATCGATTTAGAACTGCAACGATTTTTATTTTATTTTACTTATTTTATTTTTTATCTTCTTTTTTTAACTAGTAGAGCGCTGTTGATGTCTCTTTAAATAATTAAATATAAATACAAATAAAATAAATAAAAATATGAAACTTGTTAATATATAATAGTGAATAAAGTATTCTCATTATTTGTGAAACAAACACTCCAAATAAAGAACTTAAACACTCCAAATGTAAAATTCTATTATTTTTCTGTGATAAGTTTTATATAATTTTATTTATTAAATCTAAATTAAGTTTATTTATAAAAAAAATTAATGAAAATTGATTGTAGAAAGAGTTAATTAGTTCTCTAACAACAATCTAGATCAGGTTACAAGAACGAATTGAGCCCTATGTGGTACACAGCACCTCTAGTGATGAGATTTCAAAACTCAGAAAAATCTTACACCAATGGCATCGAATTGGAATGACCATATATATATTTATAGACCATGGTAAAATTCAAATTGAACCTAATACTGCCAAATTAATAATTAATACCTTGATATATTTATAACAGAGATTTTAATAATTTGAAAGAATTTTTCAGTTATAAATACATCAAGGGATTAATTTGGCAGTATTAGGTTCAATTTTCAACCAATTAAAATACTTGTAACTGTTGTTAATTAATTTTTTTTAATGAAATGTAAACCTATTACTGATGAAACAGAAATTAATCATTTTGAAACAATTCTACATTTATCTCAGGTGGTGCTACCGTGCTTCCTTTTTGTTGTAGTCCTTTGTCTTGCACATGTGTGCTTCAGTACAGCTCTCTTGTAACCAAGCTCTTTGTCTTTTATATTTTGTTTAAAATAAAGACTTGTTTGTTAAGCCAATGTAGTTTTTACTCTTACCGCTCAACAGGTTATGGGCTCAGTGCATGCTATTTAGGAGTTATAAAACGGAAAGTACGGAATTGGCATATACATGTGAGTATCCGAAATTTATTCAAATTCATCGTTCACGGCAACCTAAAAAAGAAATGGCAAGTCTGACATCGCAAATTTTAAACATTAAACCGTTTGATGGAAATGGTTTTGATAATTGGGAATTTAGATTAAAACTTTTGCTTGACCAACATGATGTTTTAATTGCAGTAACAAATAATATGCCTTCAGAAACTGATGACAATAAGGCACTTGAAGACTATAAAAGAAAGGACATTTGTGCTCGAAATATAATCGTAAATAATCTTAGCGATGATATATTAGAAATGATAAAAGATAAAACTTCTGCCAAGGAAATGTTAAGTACACTGGAATCTGTTTTTCGTAAAATGGGCATTTCCTCCCAAGTACAGTATCAAAGAAAATTGTGCAATCTGAAATATGATGAAAAGAAATCATTAAATTCTTTTCTTACTGAATTTGAAAAAACTGTCAGTGAATTAAGAAATGCAGGAGGAAGAATAAATACTAGAGAATTAATCACCCAGTTATTGTCTGTCATGCTGCCATCTTATGCTGCTGTTACGTCAGCACTTGATATATTATTTAGCCAAGATGAAAAGGCAGTAACTCTTGAACTAGTCAAAAATAAGTTATTAATGGAAGAAGCATATCAAAATGAAAATAAATTCAAGAGTTCAGAAGAAGGACCCATTGCCTTTGCCAATTTTAGGCACAAATATAGAAATAAAAGTAAGAAATTTAATCAAAAACATACTGAAAGTAATCAGCAGAATCAACTGAAATTTCCATATAAATGTCATCATTGTCACGAAAAAGGACACATACGTAAAAATTGTCCTAAATTGAAAATGAATGGTAATTCAAGTATCACCAAAGAAGAGATAACATTCTTAAGTGTTGAAAAAACTGAAGCCTTAAATACTCATACTAAATTAGGTACTCTTGTCATGATAGCTGACTCAGGTTCTTCTCATCACTTAATAAGAGAAGATTTAGGTTATCACCTTGTTGATGCTAAAAATGTTGATTTAAAAATAGGAGTAGCCAAAGAAGGACAAACCATAAATGCTCATAGATGTGGAAAGCTGATATTAAAAACCAAACAAAATCGTCAAATTACCATTGAAAATGTTTATGAATGTAAAAACCTGACTTATAATCTATTATCAATAAGAGTAATTGAGAGAAAAGGAATGAAAGTAACCTTTGAATCAGGAGAAGTAAAAATTCGAAATCAATATGGCAACCTATTATTGACAGGAAATTTGGATGGTAATCTCTATAAATTTGAATTTATAACTACTGAATGTCAGGCAAATTCTTGTATTGTTGATAAGGATTTATTACATAGAAGGATGGGTCACGCTGCATCATTTCCACCCTTGAAAACTCCTTGTAATATATGTTTAGAAGGGAAACAGACTAGAAATAGATTTATCTCGATGCCAGAAGACA